>JAODAL010085351.1:0-10618 GCA_025379985.1 Phyllomedusa bahiana
TTTTTTGGGAGGTCATGATATTGGTGTTGACACCATAGAGGGAGTTGAGAAGCAAAAGTGGTAGAAAAAGTATGAAAAATGCACTTTGAAATAATTCATGTTTTCACTTTTTTTTCTTTCGTTCTTGCAGAGTGCTGCTGTCCATTTTTATGTGTTTGCATTTGCATTGCAGCCATGTCAGCATTCACCTATGCCATTTATTTAGAAAATTTTGTTGGGGCCAACCATTTGAGGATTTTTGGATTGTATGCATGGGAGAATGGCTACATCCGTTTTAGCCGTGCACTCCACCCAGGCTGTTTTTAACAAGAACAGAATGTAGCTGGGAGCCTCACAGTATGGAGGCCTTGAGAGGCACCAAGAGAGGTGAGATTGTTTAGAGTAGGTCCGTATCTGAACTGAGACCCCCTTACAGTTGTTTTGATCAAAAATGTGCTCTAATAGCCTCAGATTTTCATGTTTATTACATGTAGCAGAAATGCACTCTAAAAATAATGTGTTCAGTATTTTACTCTTAACGTTTGCAGAGTGCTGCTGTCCATTTTTGCATGTTTGCATTTGCATTACAGCCATGTTAGCTTGCACCTGTGCCATTTATTTAGCGAATTTGGGAGCTGCTGACCATTTTTCTTTTTTTTATGGTTTGTTTAAGAATATATTTCACCACCACCTATGCTTTTTGGACCACTTACTCATGATCATGTGCTCTGTATGAGTGACAGCATTCTGCAATGACAGCGATAGGTTTTCAGTCACATGGTGGTGCAGGGCAGGGACAGCTTTCTTGAATAAATAATAGCAGCTGAGAATCTGGTACTGGAGGTTAGCACAGACCACATCATCACCCAATAAAGCTGTGTCCACTAGCCTTTAGGGAACCATTTGCACCTCCAACAATTGTGTAATACTTGCATTAATGCTCTGAGCTGAGGCATAGTTAGGCCATGTCCCCACGGCATCGGTTTGCGGCAGGTTTTTCAGGCAGTTTGCGGCTTTGCAAACCGTCTGAAAAACTGGCCGCAAACTTTTACACGGGCTGCTATGGAAAACCCGTGCAGCAGTCCCCACTCCACGGGTTTTCTGCCCAACGGTTTTTCAAAGCTCCGGCAGCCGGAAAAACATTGTACATGTTCATACTTCCGTCCGGTTTTTGGACGGAATATGAACATGTCAATGGGAAGGGGGAGGGCTTTTCTCCACTCATCGCGGAAAGAAGCCGTCCCCCTGCGGCCGTGTGCACGGCACAAAAGCTGGACAAATACCGATCGGATAAACAGACCGGTCTTTGTCCTGTGCCGTGGGGGCACGCCCTTAGTGTGCTATTTTCTTCTGCGCTCAGAAATCAGGGAAGACTGGCTGCTGAAAAAGCAAGCACTTGAATGTGAAGTACAGTGCAATGTTGGGAATGCTGTTGTTGGCTTCCCTACTATTCTTTACTTTTTGCTCCTGGCACCACACGGGCATGTCCACCCGGCAAAGGTTTTTTGGGGCCGTTCACAGGCACAGGGGAAATACCCGCCGGGTTTTCCGGCCGGGATTTGGTTTTGCGGCCGTCCCACGCCCGGGGGGGAGGCTTTTCTCAGGGAACTGCTGAGGGTTTGCATAGAGCACCCTTGGCTCATTTTTTGCCGGTTTTTCAGGTGGTCTGAAAACACAGCAAACATGGGTCGTGAAAAACCGGTGCTCGAAAACCTTGCCGCCGGGGACATGCCCTTAGGGGCCCATTTTACATGGCAGTGACAAATATATTTTCCGTTTTTGCGGCAGTCCCCCACGCCGCGGGGGGGACGGCTTTTCTCCGCGATGAGCGAGAAACAGCCCTCCCCCCATCCCATTGAGATGCACATCTTCCGTCCGGAAACCGGACGGAAGATTGTGCATGTTCAATGTTTTGTCGCCGGTCTGAAAAACCGCAAACCGGCTGAAAAACCGGCCGAAAACCCGTGCCGTGTGGACATGCCCTAAGGACGGTTTTTCCGACGGTTTGCGGTTTTAGGAACCTTCGGAAAACCTGCAACAATCTCTCTCCCATAGAGTTCAATAGAAAAACCGCCCTGCAGTCCCCACTGAACTGTTTTTCCGCCGGGCGGTTTTTTAGACCGCCGACGGACCGCAAAACATTGAACATTCACAATCTTCCGACCGGTTTCTAGACGGAAAATTAACATTGGAGTATATGTAAACCGCTCAAAACGTGGACGGCAGGTTTTGGCGCGGTTTTTTGGTGTAGTTTTTGGCGCGGTTTTCGGTTTTCCAAAAAAAAAGTGAAGAATATCCACCTAAGTGTGTGTGTTTTGGGGGTTTTGCACTTTTTTTTTAACAAGGAAAGGTCCTGCACATTATTTATTTCCCGGTTGGATGGAAAAGGGGACCACCGCATACCAAAAAGTACCACAGCATGGTGAGGTCATTTGAATAGAGGGCTATGACCTTTTTTTTACCCAAAATTAAAGCCTTTGTTTTTATCTGTTAGCAGCACATGTGCGGAAAGTTTGGGCCCTTTCACCATTGTGAAATATAGTGTTTTGTTTAACTATTTTCATAAACATTAGGCCACTTATTTAAATTTGCGTTATGTTTTGTTTTGTTTTTTTTTTTTTTTTTTTTCTATTTTTCCCCACAGGTACATCCCCCGCCCCGAGTTGTGGCAAGTGGCCCCCGGGTACAGAAACCGAAAATCAAGTTTGCTGCAGGGGATCAGATTGCCAGGACTGAGGGGAAGGGAGGGCATGTGCCCCCGCGGGGGTCATCCGTAAGTTATTTTTATTTATACTATTGTTTTTTTAAAAAATTTTGTCAATGTCATTTCAATTGACTTTTTTACAGGGGGTTTCCAAAAATTCCCTAAGCGGCGCCTTTCATTTCCCAAACTTTATTTTTCCAAAAGGTGACTTCGGGTTTTTTTGTGGTTCAGGGTTGCGCGGTTTGTCCCTTTTACAACAGACAGGTTGTGGTGACAGGTGAGCAATAGGTGTGGGAAAAGCCAAATTTTAAAAAGTCATGTCTCCCTTTTACTTTAACCCCTTAAATTTTTCCACATTTGAGGATGCACTAAGTTGGAAGAACGTGCGGCCCGCTTATCAAGTGGCACCATAAAAGGGGAGGAAGTGGGGCCTCTCCCCCCCGGGCGTCAAATAGAAATGGGATGAGCTGATTTCATTTTTTATCGCGCGGGGAACTCCGGCGAAGTATTATTTATTGGGAATGCTTGCCCCCTTAAAAAACAATAGAAGTTTAAATTTGTTTTTTTTACCCCCTGGGACTCAGGCAATGTGCTCATCGGCCCAGGGAGTTCCCCCAAGATAGATAACATCAGCAGAGGGGGGTGCCCCTATCCCCTTACGGAAAGTCGGGACCACAAAAAGAAGCGGGGGAGAGAAGAAGAGCTGCAGGAAAAACCCTTTAGGATGGGGCACACCTCGGGGAAGAGCATCGGCTGCGCGGGCCTCTACAAACCACCCCGGGGTCATCCCAACAACGTCCCCGGTTCCCCCCCCCACGTCTTCCAAAATGGGTGAGTCAAAGGACCCGCCCTAGGAGGGCAGAGATGGGGGGGAGAGGCAAAGCTCTTCCTTCTTTCGGCGGGGGGCCCCCCCGGGAACGTCGGCCATTTTTCAAGGGATCTTGCGGGGGCGCTGCCACCACCTTTCGTCCCGATTGTCGGCGAGTTCCCAATGTACTGTTTCGCCGGGGTGGAGCTTTTAACCCCGGCCCCGCCGGGAAACGGTTTTTTTTATTATAAGCCGTGCGGTGGTACTGGGGTGCCTGGGGCGCCTCTTCCCAGGACTTAGAGAGAGGGTTTGGGCGAAATTGCCCTTGAAGCCCCTCTTTTGGTAGCCCCCCCCCTTTCCGCCCAGTTTCCGTGTCCTCCCCCACCACCCCACCACCTAAGCCTCTTACCACCACCACCTCCCCCCCCCCCTGTGGGGGACCTGCTACAGAAAAAAAATTGGGGGGGCCCCCAAACCCCACAGTGGGGACCAAACGATAACCCCCACCCCCAAACCAGCACCACCACAAAATCCCAACCCATTTGTTTGTTGTTTGTCCTCTCCCACGTTCCCCGTTTTGTTAATTTTTCTTTTTTTTTGTTTTGTGGTCTTTAAGGGCAATTTCGCCAAAACCCCCCGTTGATTTCCGTTGTTAATTTAAGTTTTGTTATTTTATTATTTAAGTTTAAAATTTTTAATTAAATTTAAAAAAATTATTTATTTTTTATAAAAAAATTTTATTGTTTTATTTTTTTATATCCCAAAGAAAAATTTTTCATAGGAAAGTTTTTAAAAAATTTGTTAGCTTGGGTCGCTTGGGCCCATTGGGTCAGTCTACCCATGTAGAGTAGTGAACCCCTATCTAAAAGTGAACCAAAATTTAAAAAATGATAGATCTATCAAAAAATATCTGAAAAAAAACCAAAAATTAGAAGGAAGTGGGCCGAAGGGGGCTAGGGGAAAGGCCCTTTTTTTGTAAGTTTTTCTAGGTTCTTAAAAAAAAAAAAAAAAAAACCTAGTCAATTGGTCAAATATTTTCGTTTTTAAACTTTTCCCGCCAAACTACCTCCTGGCTTACCACCCAGGTTTTTCCCCCCAAAAATATTATCCAGATTTAGCGCCTCTCTCCTTCCCTCAAACCCCTTTTGTTCCCAAATCACACTTCCTTTCCCTTTTCAAAAACCCACAAACCACCGCTCACATTAAATTTCTGCAAAAAACGCCCCCTCATATTTATCACTGAAAAAATGGTGATCTTTTCTTTCTCCGGGTTCTTGGCCCGCAAAGGGGAAAAATCTTCCTAACCCGGCCCCCCTCCTTTTTCTGCCTCCCAAACCCCCACACCTCCCATAGAAAAACCCGTAACCCAATTGCTATTCGCCCGTTTCAACTTTTCCTGTCCCTTTGAAAAAGTGCTTGTGGAACGCCCCCCATCCGTCTGCAACAAACTCATGTGTTCCCTTTTCCTGTTCTCCCAACCCCCCTCAAAACCCGTAGGGGCCCCCACGAAACATTGGGGGGGTCAAGGGCCCTCTGACACCGCTTTCCCCTTTCCGCTCTAACCTTTGGCGGCCCCACCTTCAACCCCCACCCCCAGACCTGAGAAAAAGCCAGATGGAAAGGTTTTTGTCATACTCCTTTTCCACACGCATTACCAAAATAAATTCCCCCCGCACCCTAAATCCCCTTTCCCCTCCTTTGGGTCCACAAACCCCCAGAATCTTTCGCCATTTTCCCTTTTAGAATCGCGGTTTGTACAGACCCCCCTGGCTCACCCCACCCGGGTTTTTAGTCATTTTTCTTTCCCGGCCCCCCTCACTTCCTCTCTATGAAATTCCCCCTCTCTTTTATTTGGGGGACTTTTAAAATCCCTAATTTATGGGCCCCATTTTTCCCCTTCTCCCCTCAGATCCTTTTTTCCCAAATCTTTTTCCTTTGGCCTCTCGCATTTTACTAACCCCTCCCACCCCCAAAAGGGTGGGAACTCCCTGGATCTTTGGGTTTTTTGGAAAACCATTTTTCCATTTTTCTAACTTTTTAAAAATTCTTTCACTCTCTCTGATCACAATTTATTTCCTTCACTATTACAATTCTCACCCATCTTGGACACCCCCTGCCGTTTTTCCCATTCAGAAAATTCCACTCCATGAACAAAAAGGAATTCAAAAGATGCCAATTTTTTCCTATGCCCAAATCTCCTCCCTTTCTGCCCTGAATGGGTTCCCAAAAAAAATTTAAAGAAACTCTTTTTTCCCCCACCCTTTACACCCTTGGCACGCTAACACCCCCCCCCCCCCCCCCCCCCCCCCCCCCCCCCCCCCCCGCCCCCCCCCACCAGGTTTAGTTTCCCCCGCCCTGGCACACCCCCTCAGACTCGCCCCTCTGCAGCCCATGTTCCCGATGTGCGGAGGGTTCCCCTTGGGAAAAAGGGCGAAGCTACCCCGCAGAGTTTTCCTTCAAAAATTTATGCTCGGGGGCTTTTCAAACTGCCCCTTTTTACTGGGACCAAAAAAAAATATTTCACCTCCCCCAAACGCAAACCCTTACAAACCAAACCCCAAAGCCTGGGTTTTACCCAAACCACTCCCCTTTTTAAAAAGGGCCCAAAGCTCAGGGGTTTGGTAAATGCCTCTGTGTGAAGGGCCGGCCACTCACTTCAAAGAGAAAAATTTTCAAAAAACCGGCAAAACCAATTCCCCTCTCAAACCCCAAGCATCTCCATCTGGTCCCTCCCCCCACTTCCCCCAGCCCACTTCTCTCTTTTGACCCACGACAGAAGAAGAAATGTCCAGGCTTTGCTGTTTTTTGCGGCCCCCCACCTGCTCTAGTGACCCCCTTCCTCCTCCCTTGTTTCCGTCTATCTCTTTCCCATCCTTTCTCTCAAACCCCCTTTTGCAATCTGTAACCCCTTCTCTCCCCTGGGGTCTTCCTTTTCCTTCCTTTAAACATGCTGTTGTAACTTTCCCTTACTGGAAAAAAACCCACTCTGGACCCCCTCCTGCGCTGATAACTACCGACCCCGCTCTAACCTGCCCTTTTTCTCCAAACTCCGGGAAACCCCTTGGGTTTTCTTTGCCTTTAAACCCCTATCTTTGCTAACTCCTTTCGATTTCCCCTGCAATTTAGGTTTTTTTCCCACACTACACTCCACGGAAAAAATCTTAGCAAAAGTCTCCAAAGATTCCTAAACAGCTAAACTCGGGCAACTACTCTTTTTTGCTTTTTTTGGATCTCTCTGCAGGTTTGACAAATGTTGGGTAAACCCAATTTTCCTCTAGCATGCTCAGCACCATTGGCCCTCCAGGCCCGGCTCTCTCTTTTTTCTCATTTTTTACCCCTAATGACCCCCTCCCCTTTTTGTGCTCATTTGCAAAAGGGTTTTACCTCCTCTCCTTTTTCCTTTTGCTTTTCGGGGTTTCCCCAGGGGTTCGGGTTTTTGGTCCCTCTCCCCTTTTTCACTCTTTCACGGCCCCCCTTGGACCAAAACCCCTTTAAAAGTTTGGCTTTCCAGTTCCATTTTCTAAAAGCTGATGAACCCCCAATTTTTCACCCCCCCCTCCCGGGACACACTCCTTCCATGTACAAAACACCAGTGACTGTCTGTCCGCTGTCTTGGACATCTTTTCCCCCTGTATCTTAAACCCAAACCTCAAATAAAAATGAACTTCTATTATCCCCCCCATTTTACTAAAACGAAACCCTTTCCCCGCCCTTTTTTGTCTCAGTGTTTTGGCACCCCATAAAACCCAGGCAGCGGCCCCCTGTTTTGGGGGTTTTTACTAGATTCCAATCTGTTTTTTCCCTCCCCTAATCCCCAACCTTGCCCGCTCCCGTCATCCCGCACTCTTGAACCCTCTCCAAAAATCCGTTCCTTTTTTCACTGTGGAAACAAAATCAAAATTCCTTTTTTGTCTTTTTCACTCTCGTTTGTACTCCCAAATCCCTGCTTTTTCGGGCTCCCTCTGTGCAAATTCCCCCCCCTCTCCAGTCTGTCCTGAAGCGCAGCCAGGCTTGTTTTTTCTTTCCAGCCGCTATTTCTGATGCCTCTACCCTGTGTCAGTCACGGGACTGGTTGCCTTTCCAGTACCCGGATACAAAATTTAAAAAACATCCTCCATCAAAAAAGTCTCCAAACACTGCTCCTCCCTACCTCCCCCCTCATTTTCTGTCTACCACCCTTTCCCCAATCCTTTTCCCCCGCTTTAAAGATGTATAAAGGGTTTCAACCCCATCAATCATTCCCAAAACCCCCCAACCCTTTCCCATCTCCAAGGGTTCCCCCGTGCGGCCCCCAGTTTTTTCTGGAAACATGCTCCCGGGCGATAAAGGGACACTAAAAAACTCCCCAAGCTTTAAAAGGGCCCCAGAAAAACATTTTTCTCCGTCTGGGGCCCACCAGAATCCCTAAAGCTAACACGACCCCCCCTCCCCCACCATCCCTAAACGCACTTAAAATGTATATAGTTTTACTGTTTTGGGGGGAAGGGTTTATCCCAATTTTTTCGTTTTTAAAAATACCCCATATTTTTGGGAAAATGGGGCTGAACCAAATTTTAAATCTAGACTTCTTCCCCCTTTGTTCTCCTGTACCCCCCTAAAAGATTGTTAAATCTTGGCCCAGGGAGGGCCCCCTTTACCTTGTGTCTTTAAAACTGTAAAATTGCTTTTCCTTTTTTCATTGTATTTTTTTTTGTTTTGTAACCCCCACCGTCCCAAAATTTTAAAGTGTGCGGGATTTTTGTTTGGGGTTTATAATTTAAAGATTATTATTTTTTATTTTTTTTGGTTTGGGGGGTTGGGGAAAATTTTTGGGAATTTGGGTGGTGGGTGAGGGGGGGGCATTTTATTTTGGGGAAAATTTTATATTTATTTAAAAAATTTTTTAATTTTTTTTACATAAAAAGAAATTTTTTTAAAATTACAGTTGTTGTGCCCTTTTTTTAGTTTTTAAAGACATTTAATTTTTCATTAAAAACCCAAAATATTATTTAATATAATTTTTAAAATTGTCAATTAAATTTCTATATGGGAAATTTCTTCCTATGTAATGTCCATTTTAGATAATTAATTTTTACAAGTATTTAAAAGTTTTTGGTGTAAAACATCCTCTCCCAAAAAATTTCTTCAGGTTTAAAAAAAAGGCCCCTTTTGGGTCATATTAATGGTATTTTTATTTCAAAAAAATAATATTTTAGTATTTTTTTGAAAAAACCCCAAAACCAGCAGGGAAAAATAACACAAGAATCCAAATATCCAAAATTTTTTTTTTAAATTTAAAATTTTAAAAAAACTTGCAAAAAAAAATTTTTTTGTTTGTTTAAAAGTGGCCAACAGGGAAAACAGTAGTGCAGACAGGCATCAACTATTGTCAGCCATCAGGGGTGGGGGGTTTAGAGCGGAACTGTGGGGAGGCAGGCAAATTTCCTGTGGGGAAACCGGGACCTTGGGATCTTTAAATTTTTCATGAAGGTGTCTCTCAAATTTCCTGCCGAATCAGGAAAGGGGAAAAGCCCAGGTGGGAAAGGGAGTTGACAGACTTGGAAAGCGGACTCCATGGTCACATTTACATCGGTACTTAGCTTTATAGTCACCAGACATAGTTGTACAGGACACAGGCCGCTTTGATGACCCCGATCCACATTTCCCCCCTTTTAGCTGCAATGCACCCGTAAAGACCCCCACTTATTTGTCAGAATTCCAAAGACGCTTTTCCACTACTTTTCTGGCAGGCTTAAACCTGGCATTAAATACCCGCCAAGGATATTATGCGCCACTGCCACCAAAACTCCCAAGTGTCTTCGACTTGGGGTACTCAGGCTGCTGATCATGTCATATGGTGCTTGATCCCAGCGATGGTTAAATGCACGACTCTTTTAAATGATTTTTTAGATTAGAGCCTAGAGCACACAAAACATGTCTGCTAAGACAATTCAAAGATGGCCACTGGAATCACTGGGAGTGACCACTGGGTGGAGATAAATAAATCACATGGTTTCTTGCACCAATCCAGGCATACTTTTGCACGGGTTTACACTAGGCCAGCTTGAGAAACAGTCCAAAAACCGCTGGGAAAACAGTGACAAAAACCGAAAACAGCTGAAAAACAGACTGGTTTTGTGACAAAAACAGTCCAATAACAGCTTGAAATGTGCGGCAAAAACAGAGCTGTTTTTAAATATTGCGTGGAATGCACCCTAAGGGCATGTCCCCATACACGGATTTTCGGCCGGTTTTTCAGCCGTTTTCGGTTTTAGACTGCCTAAAAAAACCCGGCCGAAAAATGAGCACAATTGTGCTCTATAAAAACCCGTGCAGCAGTACCCTACGCAGGGTTTCGCCCGGCGGTTTTGTCGCCGGCGGCCCCGGGCGGCCAAAAAAACATTGAAACTTTGCACAATCTTCCGCCCCGGTTTCCGGACGGAACATGTGCATCTCAATGGGAGGGGGGAGGGCTGTTCTCCCCCTCATCGCGGAGAAAAGCCGTCCCCCCGCGGCCGTGGGGAACGGCCGCAAAAACCGGAGAAATATATTTGTCCACTGCCATGTAAATGGCCCTATGGGCATGTCCCCACGGCAAGGGTTTTCGGCCGGTTTTTTAGCCGTTTGCGGTTTTTTAGACCACCTGATAACCGGCCGAAATGAGCACAATGGTGCTCTATGCAAAACCCCTGCGCAGTCCCCACTGCACAGGTTTTGCCGTCGGACGGTTTTGCCGCCGGCCGGTCCGCTCAGAAAACATTGTAGAAACACAATCTTCCGTCGGTTTCCCGACGGAAGATGTGCTTCTCAATGGGGGGGGGAGGGCTGTTCTCCGTCATCGCGGAGAAATAAGAAGTAGAGATAGCCACCTATGTATACGGGGCAGTCCTAAGTCGTCCAGTGGGTTCGGGTAGTTTTAGTTTCCTCTCGTTTCCGCCGGCCAAGGGTATGCAAAACAATAAAAGCCGGAAATTTTCCCGGTGCTGAGCCCGCAGGGCCCGCGCCGTGAGGAACTCCCAAAACCCCGGGTTTCGGTGAAAACATACACAATTTTTTGAAGATTAAAATGGCAGCGCACAACAATGCCACAGGATGCCCGTCAAGTGCAGGCATCCCGGGCTTGTTTGTGCGGTCTTTTTTTTCTTCAT
>JAODAL010085352.1:0-10618 GCA_025379985.1 Phyllomedusa bahiana
TGTTTTTTCAATGAAACTTGGGGGGATAAAATCCAAGTTACAAATGTCAGCTTTGTCAACCAACTTTCACTGACAGTAAGCAGCTATTATGTTTGTCTTAGTTGTTGGAGGGTGAGGAAGGATGGCAGGAGAAGCCTGAAGACTGTACCAGCCCATAGTCACTGGACTATGTAGGGGGGAGGGAGTGTGAGAAGCCAGACACCTGCAGACTGCCCCTGCCATGATTCTCTGCACACTGTGTGGGAGGACAGCAGGATAAACTGGAGAGCAGCCTGCTCAGCCCTCAGTCAATCAAAGCACAGTCACTGAACATTGGGAGCAGGAAGGAGGAGGGAGGGAGGAGCCGACAGAAGACTGTCCTGGCCGGGAAGGGAAATACTGCATATGTCTGACCTTGCCGCTCCCGTGTCAGGCATCAGAGGAAGAAGACTAAACCCCTCTCACTACATTTTTTAATTAGTTTTCTGCTATATAAAGATTAGAGCAAATCAGTAAAAAATACGGTGAATCTTCAGTAGCCCGACATTTTTATGATCCCCAATGTGTGTGTGATCTTAAATGGTGCATCTTAGAAAGTATATAAATAAATGATACACATAGTTTAAAATGGCGATTATCCCAAAGAGAAGTATTTTGGATACATAAGATGGAAACACTGACACCTAATGGCATGAATGAAGAGTGCCTTTGGAATGTGTATGCATGACTTCTTTCCATTAGATCTGTGCAATCACTCCTTTATGAGAAGTAACTATGTATATTCCTGGCGTATAAAAACACTAAAAACAAATCATTGTGTATTGTAAGTGAAATTAGAATATAAGAACCAGGTTTATTGTTTTTAATATTGTTTTTATCATGTTTATTGATAGTGACATTAATGATATAAAGAGAAAGGCTCTCTATAGTTACCTCTGTGCTTGACAAAGGGGGGTGTCGGCCCTCGAAACGTCGTGAGACATAGCGGCAACAGAGAGGGGAGGTGTTGTAGACTCTCTGAGAAGAGGACTTCGGTCTGACTTATGCATGCTTATGCGATCAAGAGAAAGCCGGAATGTGAAGCGGCGATAAAGGACTCAGGTGATTTTTCAATAGATGAATTGTTCCATCTGTACAAATAGTTACTTCTTAACTTTTAATGAAGTTGTTAATAAAAAGTAATTTTATACAAGTTCAAGATTAGAACTGTGCAATTAATTATACCGAAGCATCAAGTTGTTGATTGACTGTCTGTGTAAGAAGCCAGTGATCAGGGCAGACTGTGTGCTGTCCTGATCACTGGCTGTGTCAGACTGACACAGTTTTACAATGTATTAGCATATATGAATATGCCAATACATTACTAAGTGTAAAAAAATTAAAAATGTAAAAGTTCTCCCTTCATGGGATTTAAAAAATAAAAGTAAAAAACATAAAAAGTGTAAAAAAATGAATAAAAAATAAATAATAAAATAAAAAAAAATATTTAATAAAAATAATTGTGCATATATTACACACCAAAAAAAACCTACACAAATTAGGTATCCACAAGACCATAATAACTTGTAGAATTAATCTAACAAGTTATTAAGTGTGAAATATGAATGGTGTAAAAAAATGTAAAACAACATAAATAATAAAAAAAAAAATCTGCAATTATTTATGGGTGAACTTAAACTATTCCCCCATAAAGTACAACTTGTCTGGAATAAAACGAGGCCTCATACAACTGCGTCATTGAAAAAGAAAAAGTTACAACTGTTGAAACGCAAGGAGGCAAAAATAAAAAAAAATGTTCTGGTCACTAACTACTTTTCAGACCTGGGGCCTAAGGGGTCAATATACTGCATGTAGCCTGTTATATCATCATGCTTTGTACAACAGAGAACCAGAAACCCTTAAAAAAATGATAAAGTCGGAAAATTACCTGATGCAATGTTTTATAAGGCTTCTTTAAGTCTAATATGTGCAGGTTTCCAATGATGGGTAGTGGTGTAGGTCCAGGAGGAAGATTATAATAAGCATTTTTTTTCCACCAGTAGAAAAACAGGGCAATAAAAAGTCCGAGAATGGTAGAAAGAAGCAATGTGGTGGGATCAGACGATGATCATGGTGCAAGGAAATGTTTCTATTTAAAGAAAATAGTACAAATATGATTATATAAGTAATAAACAGTTTTTGATATTTGTAGCAGAAGCTGAGTTGTCATTAACTAAAACTAATTTTGAGAACACAATGGGCGACACTTATGAAATTTGGCGTCAACACCCCAAATTTCATGCGCCAACATTAGTGTAGAATGTGCCTTATTTATGAACCCACTCTACAGCGGGTCATAATTCAGGCACATTCTAGCGCTAGGTACAACAGTTCGGGCTCAGGTATACCACTTTGAAAGTGGTACAGTATACAGGTTCCAACTTTGATGCACTAAGAAATTTCGTAGCGAAGCTAACAATATGTACAGTTCTCGCTACAGTTCTAGTGAGCCCTGCCTCCCGCACGCCCCCGATATCGGGTGCATTACAAAGTGCTGCAGGCGCTTTGTAATCCCTAATAATGGCGTGAGGAGATTTAAAAAATGTATGAATGGCTGCCCTGATTTTCAGACTGAGAAGACGCCAGATATCTGGCGCAGCCCCATTCATACATGTCTCCCAATGTGTTATTTAAGCTCTACCTAGGACTGCAAAAAAACCTATTTAGTAATTTACAGTATTATAATAGTTTGACATGACTATCTGTCCTACTATCTATCTATCTATGTAACTAATATTTCATATCTACCTACAGTAAATGAAATAATTATTGAATACATCACCAATTTTTTAAGTGAATATATTTCTAAAGTTGCAATTGACATGACATTCTCACCAGATGTAGATAACAACCCATTCCAATCCAAATAGGCAAATAAAGCAAACCATAAATGTCCATAAATTAAGTGTAATATTGAGAAAAGACAGGAAAAAAGTATTGAACACATGAATTAGAAAGCAATTCTTCCCTTAGTAAAAAATAATTCCTGGTTAACTTTGGCCTATAAAAAGGAAATTCATTCCCAGGTTCAACCAGAAAAATTCTGAGGGGTTTTAAAACCGTGACTGTTAAAGGGAAGACAAAACGTTTAATGGCAGGGGTTATAGGATTCTAAAATCTAAAGGTTCCATTGAAAACTTTGGAGCAATTAATCGGAATTTGAAAGAGCTCATTTCCCTAAACCAAGAGCCAAGTACCCCTTTTGGGGAGAATACAGAAAGCATTGAATCAGCAGCAATGTTTAAGAAAGAAAAAGAAATGCACTCATGCGTCGATGAAAAAAAAAAATTAATTTTTGGATGTCAAATACTGAAATGTTTGGAGGCCAAAATGATGGCATTTTCCCCCAAAACAGGGAAGTGGGGGAGGTGGGAAATCATGGTGTGGGGATGTTTTCCAGCTAGGCACGGGTAAACTTAAAATTATTAAAGGATGGTTGAAGGGAAAAAAATGTACAGGACATTTTGAAAAAAATCTGCTAACATCTACAAAAATGATTAAGTAAAAAAGGGTGAACATTTCAGCAAGAAAATGACCCAAAACAAGGACAAAGAAACTCCAATTGGTTTCGAGAAGAAAATAAAGCTGTTTGAAGGCCCAGCCCAATCACCTGACCCCAAATCCCAAAGGAAAATTAGGAGAACTAAAGGGAATTGAAGTTCATAGAAGGAGCCCACAAAAAAACATTTGGATGTGGGCTGTTTTCCATTTCAGGTGGGGTCTCAAAAGTGTTCGCCAAAAAAGGTTTTTGTTTCCAAGTAATAAATAAAATTTAAATAAGCTGTTTCAGAATTTTTCCTGTGTCAAATTTTTCAAACCCTTAGGGATATTTATGGACATTTGATTTGTTTTTTTGGCCTGCGTAAATTGGATGGGTTGTTAAGGGAAGAATTTGCTGAGGAATTTCAGTCAAAAGCACCTTTTTGAAATAGATTTACTTGGAAAAATTGGGGATTGTCCCCATGTTTATTTCACAAACTCTTTTATCTATCTTTATCTATCTATCTAAAACAAAAAAATATATCATTTTTGAAATTTACTCCCTTTTTTCATTACCCGCTTCTTTGGGTCAAAAAAATCTTGTTTCTGACCCTATTTGTCTACTGCAAAAAAACCTTCTCTGTGGCCTCCCGCTAGCCCCCTCACTCCCTTCCAATCCATCCTAACTCTGCTGCCCGTCTGATTCACCTCTCTCCTCGCTACGTCCTCTGCCTCTCCCCTCTGCCAATCCCTTCACTGGCTTCCCATTGCCCAGCGAATCCAGTTCAAGTTAGCAACCTTGACCTACAAGGCTCTCCATAACCATTCCCCTCCATACATCTCTGCTCTAATCTCCAGATATCTCCCCTCACGCAACCTCCGCTCCTCACAGGACCTTCTTCTCTGCTCTCCCCTTATCAGCTCCTCACACAACCGTCTCCAAGACTTCTCCCGTGCTTCATCCACACTCTGGAACTCACTGCCCCAAAACCTCAGACTCACCCCACTCTCACCAGCTTCAAAGGCAACCTGAAAACCCATTTCTTCAGGATTGCCTATAACCAACAATAACCCTGCTGTCACTACACTATCCATAACCATGTCTGCCCCTCACCTTCTGTCTCTTCCCACCTTCCTCGTAGACTGTAAGCCCTCACGGGCAGGGACCCCTCTCCTTCTGTACCAGTTGTTAGTTAGTAATTTGTCACCTTTGTACTTGTTTGACCTATGTTATGTATGAAACCTGAATGTACAGTGCTCTGGAATCAAGGGCGCTCAAAAATAAATAATAATAATAATGACCCCACTACAAAACTAAAGTCACCAATGACTACATACCAGCAAAAGCCTCATGCCACTACTATGTGCTCCTCCTCCTAGATCTGGCCTCTGCTTTCGACATAGTTGATCACTCCCTATTCTTTCATCCCTCGGCATCACAGGCTTGGCTCTTTCCTGGATCTCCTCTTACCTTACTGATCGAACGTTCAGTGTCTCTCACTCTTCCTCTACCTCCTCCTCCTTCACTCTTGACCTGGATCAGTTTATAGCATCTCATGGCTTTCAGTACCACTTGTATGCTAACAACACTCAAATCTACACCTCAGGCCCAGACGTTAACTCTCTGCTCTCAAGGATCCCAGAGTGTCTGTCATCTGTATCCTCCTTCTTCTCTTCCTGCTTTCTCAAACTCATAATTAATCATCTTTCCTCCATTCCATTCCACCTCTTCATCTGATCTATCTATAACAGTCAATGAAACAACGTAACAGGAAATCCGGGTGCCGATCCTCAATCAGCTGACACCACAGCAGATCCACAGCTCGGTATGCAGTAAAAAACAGACTTTATTTCTACATCGGGTAAAATGCAGACACATTGGCAACAAACCTACTACAGGAGGCTAACAACAGACGCGTTTCGGGCGCTTCTTGCCCTTGCTCACTGTTTTGTTGGTTCCTGTGTGTCTTTCTATATAAAACATACTAAAACCAATCACACTTCCCAGCCTAATCACATGATAGCTCAACAGATTCAAATTGGGTTCCAATTAACCCTTAAGACCAGATACCAATTAGTAGTAGGTTTGTTGCCAATGTGTCTGCATTTTACCCGATGTAGAAATAAAGTCTGTTTTTTACTGCATACCGAGCTGTGGATCTGCTGTGGTGTCAGCTGATTGAGGATCGGCACCCGGATTTCCTATTACGTTGTTTGTTTGTTGCATCCCGCCGGGCCGGCGGTTCAGCTCTAAGAAGCAGGACTACGACTGTGAATCTCAGCGCTACATACAAGCAAGCCCGTGGAGGTGAGAAGACTTTTTCTCTTCTATTATAACAGTCAATGGCTCTACTTGGGATAACACTTGACCCTGCACTGTCTTTTAATTCCTCCATCCTAGCCCTTACCCCCTCCTGCCACCTACAGAAGGGGATATTTCCCGACTCTGCTCCTTTCTTGACTTTGACTTTTGCTAGTCCTTGCCCTAATCATTTTGCACCTGGATTACTATAGAATCCTTCACGGAGGCCTCCCGTATAGCTATCCTTCAATCGATCATCACCTATGTTGTCTGGCTGATCCACCTCTCTCCCAGCTACTCCTCTGCCTCTCCCCTTAACCAAAACCTTCACTGGTGACACGTTGCCAAGAAAATTCAGTTCAAGTTACCAACCATGATCTACAAGGCTCTCCATGCATCTGTGCCTTAGATACTGTGTGAGGGAAGGTATCTTGAGACTTTCTATCCAGGGGTGCCATCAGTCATCTATTAACCGTTTCAGGGCCCCATACAGCCAAATCAAACTGGGCCTCCACCCATTACTAGTTTTTATTTTTTAACATATCAGTGGCCGCCTTTTTGATTAGGGCTCCTGTCTGTACTGCCCTATTGGCACCCCTGTTTCTATCTATCTATCTATCTATCTATCTACAGTGGAGAAAATAAGTATTTGATACACTGGCGATTTTGCAAGTTTTCCCACTTAAAAAAATGCAGAGGTCCTTAGACATCGCTTTGATCTTGGTCATGGTGGAGAGGTAGCAGTATGATTGATTGAGTTTGTGGACAGGTGTATTATACACAGGCAATGAGTTCAAAGAGGTGCAGGTACTGTAGGTGAACTGAGGTTTTTATGGTTTATCCTCAGAACTTCTCTTCTTTCCCAGACCAAAATAAAAGCGCTGGACCTCTAGTTTCTAAAGGATTGGTATTTTATTTAGCAGAGGAAGATGTGTTTTATGTGACATGCACACTACATCAATTCCATACCACACATACAAAACAGGCAGGCTATATTCTAAAAAGGGACCACTTAGTCTACACGTGGGAAGTGTGGGTGTTTGTGTACAAACAAATGCATACAGTATATGTTGAAAACCTTATTACACAAAAAAAAAATTCTTTACCTATACAGTGTAAGGTGGTAGCTGGGAAGGTCCTTAATTGGGGTTTACATCCCAACTAGATTTCTGGCATACAACAGGGAAAGAAATAATAAGTGACATGTCACCGAGGTTACCTGGCCTTGGTGAGATAGAAGGCGTTTGTGTTGTTTCAGCCACAGTAAGTGATTGACATCCGTTTACCAGTAGTATGGTTGCTTCGGCCAAAACCCCGGTCAGCTTTTTATGGGGAGTAGACAAAGTGTTGGGTGGGTGTCTACTCCCCATGTTCCAGGCCAGGGCTAAAGGCCTTTAAAAGTCGCTAGTCAGCTACTAAGGAATCGACATACATCAAGCAGTTTTGGGGGAGGAGCATCTCACTGAGATAAACGGGACTCACATAGAACTTTTTGCTTACCATTTTATGGGGGTAAATGCACTGTGTAGCCAGCGCTCAGATGAGCAGGTGTTTTAT
Organism: Phyllomedusa bahiana; assembly: GCA_025379985.1. Classification (NCBI taxonomy): domain Eukaryota; kingdom Metazoa; phylum Chordata; class Amphibia; order Anura; family Hylidae; genus Phyllomedusa; species Phyllomedusa bahiana. The sequence goes on from JAODAL010085352.1 coordinate 7,358, forward strand.
TTGTTTACCGTTCTTTACCTGTTGAGCCAAAAAAGCACAGGAGGAACCTTGTTGAACCAAAGCAACCTGCCTGTTTCTCTGCTGCAAGACTGCGATCGTGAAGCGGCGCCCGCTTACAAATTTAAACATGCTTAAAATAAAAATTCTGAAAAAAATTTTATCAGAGGGAGTTGCTATTGGATTTTATTTTATGATCAAGGTTTTTTTGTGTTTTTTTGTGGCTATTTAAATTATTTTAGTAAAATAAGTCCTGCTTATGTATTTTTGGAAGTTTCGGGCGCGCTGGGCTGTTTTTCCCGGGGGCTGGGGGCCCCGAATAAAACCCCGTCCCCGAACCCCCCGGGCTCCGGGCCGCTCCCATGGGCCTGGAGCACCGACGCCCTGCACTAAATGTGCGTCCGCTGGACGACATACAACTCAGGCTTCTGGGGAGCAGAGAGGGGCGTCCCCCCCGCAGACTTGCGGCCGTCTCCGGGTCCGACACACGGGGCCGCGCCGGTCCTCTTAGCGCGAGAAAAAAGACTTTAAATCAGCTCACCCCGAGTCAAATTCAGCCCCCAGGCACGGCAGGGGGACCCTTTACCCAAGACAATAACATGAACAAGTGCAGCCAGCTACATCCAGGACGCGATTTAGAATTGCAATAAAACTTCCATTCTTTTTTTCCCAACAAGAAAAAAACCCGGTAAAATGGAGATAACTACAGTTTTACGCAACATGGCACAGTGATAACCACGGGTAGACCGACGCGTTTCGGAAGTTATTCCTTAGTCGGGTCACCACGTGGTTTGGGCCCCCTATACCTCCTGTGGCCCCCCTATACCTCCGGGGCCCCCATATACTGCCTTTGCCCCCAAACCACCTTTGGGGCCCCCTATACCCCTTTTCCCCCCATATACTGCCTGAGTGACCCAATACGCCTGTGTGGCCCAAATACTGCCTTGCCCCAATACCTGCCTGGGGCCCCCATATCTGCCTGTGGCCGCATATACGCCGTGGCCCCCATACCTCCCCTTGGGGCCCCCTAACCTGCCTGGGGCCACCTATACTCCTGGGGCCCCATAACTGCCTGGGGTCCCCTATACCTGCCTTGGCCCCCTATCCCCTTCCCGCGGCCCCATATACTGCCTGGGGCCCCCATAACTGCCTGGGGCCCCCATCCCTCCCCTGGGCCCCATATACTCCCGGGGGCCCCCTATACCTGCCTGTCCCCCTATACTGCCTGGGGCCCCATATACTGCCTTGGCCCCCTATACCTCCCTGGGCCCCCTATACTGCCTGGGGCCTCCTTACTGCCTTGGCCTCCTATACTGCCTGGGGGCCCCCTAACCTTCCTGGGGCCCCTTACGCCTGTGGCCCCATAACTACCTGTGGTCACCTAACCGCCTGTGCCCCCTATACCCCCTGGGGCCCCATATACCCCTGCGGCCCCATAACGCCTGTGCCCCCATACCTGCCGTGTCCCCTATACCGCCTGTGCCCCATATACTGTCTGGGGCCCCCATACCTCCTGGGCCCCTAACTCCCCTGCGGCCCCAATACTCCTTGGGGCCCCCCTATGCCTCCTGGGCCCCCTATACTGCCTTGGCCCCCCATACCCCCTCAGTGCCCCTATATACCCCTCAGTCCCCCATATACTGCCTCATGACCCATAACCTGCCGGGGCCCCCATATACCTGCCTCAGTCCCCCCATATCCTCCTGTGGCCCCCTAATTCCTGCCTGGGCCCCCATATACCTGCCTGTGGCCCCATATCTATATACCTGCTTGAGAGGGCCCTATATCTAATACCGCCTGACTTTATCCTTATCTTTTCCCTGCCGACATTGCCCCTATATCTAAATCCTGCCAATTTGGGGGGACCTATACACCTACCTAACTGAGGGACTTATATACCATAATTAAGGATTTTCTGGAAATGTGAGGGTTCTAAATATTTTTGTCCAAACTGCAGGACGATATTGGCCGGAGCAAACACTGAAGGTGGACCCCTGGAGAAGAAAAGGGGAAAATGAACGACCTGATCAAAAAAACTCTCCTGTGAGTCACAAATGTAACTTCAGTGTAATCACTTATATTTTTGCAGACTCACAACAACTATACTACCATATATGTCCCTGTATGGCGGTAATATATGAATCAGAGCCCCGTGTACATATGGGGATTGCTTTTGGCAGGGTCTGGCAGGATTTTTTGGTCCTTTTTTATAATATTTTTTTGGGCTTGGTTTTGTAGGAGTTTTTTTAGTAAAAACATTTGTCCGGGAATTTTTCTCCATTGAGGTGTATTTTTTTGTGACGTTTAGGGGGATTTCCTGTCATAAAAGGGGGTGGGGGTTTTGAAAAAGTAAATTTTTCATTGGTATTTTCATTTTCTGTGACGCTGAGACAGGGATATAGAATAGGTCACTCATGTGGAATAGCTGAAAATTATGAAGGAGCAGAAGGGATTTTTTCTGTAAAAATACATCATGCCGCAGTTCACAATTTGCGGAAAAATGTCATGTGAACCCCCCCTACTGAGCAAAAAAACAAAGGGGGCCGCCCCCGGGTGTTTTTTGGACCCAGAACACCCCTGGAAAACATACAGTGTCAGCGTTCAAATATAAATAGATGTTACTAGGACATGGTCTTCTTTTTTATCTCTACCACTGTTTCATATTTATTGAAAAATCGTGACAGATGGGATTTAAGGGCTAAAGGAAGTATTTAGCCTCAAACATAACCTGAAAACCTACCTCTTCAGGATTGCCTATAACCAACATTAACCGTTTTGCACTGCTCCACCCCACAAACATGTCTGCCCCTCACCTTTTGTCTCTTCCCCCTTTCCCTTAGATTTTTAAGCCTTTATGGCGGGGCCTCTCTCCCTCTGTACCAGTTTTAGTCACTTATTTTTCACTTTTTTGGAAAATTTTTTAAATGGGGGGACCCGCCTGAAATGACAGGCCCTGGAATAAAGGGCGCCCAAAAAAAAATGATAAAATAATAATAATAATAAAAATAATAATAATAATAATAATAATAATAATAATAAAAAAAAAAAATTAATTATTTATGTTATGTTACGATTGCGTTGGCAATCGACATCGGTCGTGGGCGATAGCGCATCACGACCCGATGTGAGCAGTCGATTATGAGCGATGACCATTAAAACATGGGGAAACAACAACACCTTCATTCTTTAACCAAACAGGGCGGGAAGCGGGAAATTTAAAATCCACAACATCAAATATACCCATCTTAGGGAACACACTTAGGT
>JAODAL010085353.1:0-10616 GCA_025379985.1 Phyllomedusa bahiana
TACAGGGGTGGGGGGGTCAGCCTGTCAGTGATCAGACCGTACACCGCACACTGCTTTGGTCTGCATGGCTGTCGACCCAGAAGGAAGCCTCTTATAAAGATGATGCACAAGAAAGCCCATAAACAGTTTGCTGAAGACAATCAGACTAAGGATAAGGATTACTGGAACCCTGTCCTGTGCTCTGATGGGAGCAAGATAAACTTATTTGGTTCAGATGATGTCTAGCATATGTGTCGGCAACCAGGTGAGGAGTACAAAGACAAGTGTGTCTGCCTACAGTCAGGCATGGGGGTGGGAGTGTCATGGTTTGGGGCTACACGAGTGCTGCCGGCTGTGGGCAGCTACAGTTCATTGAGGGAACTATGAATGCCAACATGTCCTGTGATATCCTGAAGCAGAGCATGTCAGATAGTGAGAAAAACATGCAGATGGGGCTTTTTTATATGTAAACTTCTGGTTTCAATTGTAGGTGCAGGGTTTGTTACAATTTATCAGATCTCTAAGATAATAAGTGTGCAGTGATTATTTTTGTCTGGATGGTGGGAGTTGTAGTTGCAGTGAAGCGGGTACTTATTTGTATGATCTACTGCTGATGCGATGCTGTGGGTGAGATGCTTTATATATTCTGGGTGGGTAACAGCAGGATGTACAATTTTTTTGCATTGAAACCTGTATGAAGTTTCTATATATCAGTAGTATATATTGGGTCACGGCTCTTACTATGTGATTTACAATGAGTCTTATTATCTGTCCATAACTCTTGCTTAAGTGTCTTAAGGCTCCGGTCCGGGGTGTCCTCCAGAGCAAATGGCAGAAGCCGGTGACAACGTCACAAACAGTATAAATTATAAGGTGACCGATGCTGACGGTGAATCAACATCTTATATTTACAGAGGTAAAAAACACTTCATAAAATGGATAACATGCAACTGGAACCGGATATGACCCTGGTGACATGTGATGTAGAGTCACTCTATACATCGATTAGACATAAAGATGGCATTATGGCGGTGAGTGCCTTCTTGTTTATGTCAGACCTGGATAAGGAATTATGTAATTTATTATTACATTGCTAGAATTTGTCCTGACTCACAATTTTTTTGTATTTCGGGGGACATATTATCTTCAATTACTAGGCACAGCAGTGGGGGCGGCCTGTGCACCCTCATATGACAATATCTTGTTGGGTTTCTGGGAACGCTTAATCTTCTGTGTTGACCCTGTCCCCTTGATAGAGAAAGTCCAATACTGGGGAAGGTATATTGATGATATACTGTTTATTTGGCAGGGGACATCAGATGAATTGAAGACATTCATGGGCACCATCAATCAAAATCCCTATAATTTGAAGTTTACTTACAAAGAAGGCAGAGATCATATGGATTTCTTGGATATTTCCTTTGATGTCGATACAAATGGTTTTGTACGTTCAGATCTATACAGAAAACCTTCAGCTCACCCCAAACGATTGATTAATAGTATACCTGTTGGCCAATTCCTAAGAATAAGAAGAATCTGTTCTTTGGATAGTTTCTTTGAATCAAGATCGATTGAATTAAAACAAAGATTCAAAGAAAGGGGTTACCCGAAAAAGGTTATTGAAGATGCATATATTAGAGCTAAAGATACAAGACGTAATGACCTATTCAGGAATTCCAAAAATAAACAGAGTGATGAAAGGGTTAGATTTATCACCCCTTTTCATTCTCAACATCATGCCATGTACAAAATCTTAAGTAAATACTGGGATATTTTGAAGATTGATGATGCCCTACAACAATACTTACCAGAAAATCCAACTATTACATACAGAAGATCCCGAAATTTGAAGGACATGCTAGTTAGAAGCTATTATCCTGGAGTCCGCCCTGAAAATGCGTTTGGATCCAAGGGTAGAAAGTGGGGATGTCACCCATGTGGCAAATGCAAAGCATGTAACAATATGGATACGACAGACATATTTTGGGACTCTTCCAATAATAAGAATTTCAAAATGACACATACCATATCTTGTGCTACAGAAGGTGTAATTTATTGTGCAATCTGCCCGTGCGGACTCATGTATGTTGGTATGACCTCCAGGCAATTTCGAAGACGCATTCATGAACACGTTTTAGGCATTGAAGCCGCGGATACCTCTGTTGACATTGACTCATTACATCCGATCCCCAGACACTTTAAAGAGGAGCATAATTGTGATGCCACTGGTCTGCGTTTTAGGGGAATCGATCGTGTTCTTTTTGATTCAAGAGGCGGCAATTGGAAAAATATTCTAGCCCAACGTGAGGTAAGGTGGATCTTTACACTGAATACTGTCCACCTTAGGGGTTTAAATGAACAACTTAATTTTGCTCCATTTCTGTAATTTGATTCTTTTTATTGTGCTTTGTAATATCTTTGCCTTGGTTTGGTTTTTAAGTGTATTTTAAAAATTGATTTGTGCATATATTAATTTTGTATTTTTATTTCAGTTACATCACTCACGCCATTTGCTCCTGTACCTGGTTTTCTCTCAACGTGACAACCATATGTGAATGTGGATGGACAGCACTCGCACTTTTTCTAATTTATGGATTAACATGCATAATGCGTGTATGCATTCTCCATATAATCATTTTTATATACATAATTTTTCATATATTTTCATAAATAATAGATGGTTATTTATTGTCACATTTGTATGTAGGTGTTTTTTATTGATATGTTTTCTATTTATCCATGTTATGTATAGGTAACACACATATATTTTTATTAAACAGCACTGAATTGATCATATATTGTATTTACATATACACCATGATATGCACTTTAACTGATATATTACATATCTATATTGATTAGCACTGCATTTATCTTATATTTTATTTATATATACACTATGATATGCACTTTAACCGATATACTATATATGTAAATTAGCGGGTATTTTAATATGTAGATCTATAATATGAAGTATATATGTACCATGTTTATATTATGATTAATAAAATCACTTTTTTCACGTGCATGTCACTTATCACCATTTCTTCACAAATATTGTATAATCTTATTGCACCCTTTTTATATCACTTTTGTTTTTCACTCTTTCATTCAGTCAACACTCTAGTTATGTGTGTGTCCCAATCTATTTTCTAATAGCAAGCCGCTTACATTTAGATGCTCTGTTACGGACGTCCTGCTATGTGGGATGTTCATTTGCGCATGCGCGTTGGCTTCGCGCATGCGCGGATTGAACATTTCCTCCGGAATCCATTTTACACTAGGGCATACAGCTTTGTCTTTATGCGCGTGCCCTGGCAAGTTGCGCACGCGCATTGATATCTGCGGGACGTCGCTTCATCTTGTCTAGTTTTGATCAGTGTATCCTACAACATGTGGCGATTTGCCTCTTTTATATTGCCAAACAAGGTATATTGGTGCAGAGGGCAGTCAGTCATTCTTTTGTTCATCTCATTGGGTCAGTTGACTATCAGGAGGCGTGGGTTTGACAATGGTTATTCACTTAAATACCATGTCTCCCACTTGGGAGTTTAACCCCCGGACGAAGCGCACGGCGAAACGCGCGTTTGGGCGCGGGCCTCCATTACCTCATCTAGACACTGTGAAGTTATTGGTCATTTCCTTCTGTTAAGTTCGGGTATACATTTGTATCTATATATATTTAAACTTTTTGTATTCACTATAGTATAACGTATAATTGTATTGCATAACCAGGGGTCATCTATCCCTACCTTTGACAGTATATATATTTTGTTTGATGTAGTATAGGAGGTCTCGCATTCTGTGTAGTTCCACTGTCATTTTTTTACTTGTTTTTTATGTATTTTGATATGTTTAATAAAGCTATTCTATTTTAATATTATCATTTGATATGACCGTCTTTTGTGATAGGTGTATATTTACAGAGGTAATTAAACTTGGAGCAGAGCATTACATGTGTTATGGCATCATGAGGGCCGCTGTTATATCACTCTATGGATGTATTATGTAATATGTATCCAGTACAGATTGTACTAACATACAGTACTTCACAAAAGTCAGTACACCCCCCACATTATATACAGTATCTCACAAAAGTCAGTACACCCCCACATTATATATAGTATCTCACAAAAGTCAGTACACCCCCACATTATATATAGTATCTCACAAACGTCAGTACCCCCCCCCCCACATTATATATAGTATCTCACAAAAGTCAGTACACCCCCCACATTATATACAGTATCTCACAAAAGTCAGGACACCTCTCACATATTTGTAAGTATTGTATCTTTTCTTGTCTTTTCATGGGACAACACTGAGGATCTGACACTTTGATACAATGTAAAGTAGTCAGTGCCCGGCTTGTATCACAGGGGAAATGTGGTGTCCTCAAAATAACTCAACAAAGCCATCAATGTCTAAACCGCTGGCAACAAAAGTGAGTACACCCCTAAGTGACAACAAAAGTGAAGACACCCCTAAGCGCCCAAATATACTCTAAAACGGTTCCAACTTTTAAGGCACCAAAATGAGTCTTACCCAGTGTTAATTATTTATGGCCGATCAGAGCCAAAGCATTGAAGGGTCTGAGCACCTGATACATTGTTGTAGCCTGGGTTCCAAAAACCATTGGGGTCCCCAAATCATGGACTCAGCATATGCAATTTTCTGATATTATGTGCTTATTTGTCTCTTTATAGTGATCAGAGCTCTGTTCTATAGAAGTTTCACAGCAATGGAATAGATACAGACTTAGAAGATAAAAATCTGTCTGCCTGCAGCCGCCTCTAGGGGGAGCTGACTACACGCTGTCTTATTGGCTAGTTTCCCCAGACAGCCAAAACTTATATCATTTTAAGGGGCTCTACTACAGAGAATATTGATGACAGGTCGATCCAGACTCACATCATACACTGCTATTTAGAGGGCTGGGGAGCTGGAGTTGCCATTGTACTTGCTAAGCATTTCCTCTGAGAAGTAGAGAAGGCGCTGCAGCCTCTGTGACATTCGGATCAGCACACCACAAATCCCTGCACATATACAGTGGAGAAGAGAGAGACACGAGACTGAGCATGTGCGGCCAGGCACATTTACAGACGTGGACACAGTGAAGCTGCTGAAAAGTAACAGCAGGTGGCGCTATACTAACAATATTCCTAGAACATTCATTTCCTATATTTTCTTAAATACAATAAGGTTCAGAACTTGGAGGATTAACTAGAACAATGTAATGGGATGTGGAGCTCCGTAACAGAAACACTGACTGTTAAGAAGAGATATTAAGAAATGAAGTATGAAAAGTATTTTAGGCTTATTTCAACAAAAAACGATAGTGGTGATAAGAGGACATTAACTTTCTAGGTGTCATGGGCATTAGCCATAGAGGGAGCAACTTTTTTTTTATCCACCTGACTATATTCTTTCTTCATGCACCAAAATTACTTGCATAAAACAACAGTGGATGTGTAAAATAGCATGGATGGAAGGATGGATGGGCGGATAGGTGGATAAATGATATAGGTAGGTAGATAGATGGATGGGTGGTTGGTTGGATGGATGGGTGGATGAATATAGATAGATACATAGATAGATAGATATTTGGATAGCTGGTTCGTTGGTTATATATGAGATAGACATAAGATAGTTAGAAAGATAGATAGACATGAGATATAGATAGATATGAGATAGATAGATATGAGATAGATAGATAGATAGATAGATAGATAGATAGGAAAGATGGAGACAAAAGACAGGCGCACAATAGTGAAGTATGTACTTTCTTCAAAAAATAGAAGATACTAAAAGCCGGGTATGCTCACCTGGATAGGTTGTGCAGACAATAGACTTAATGTAGCTTATTTCCAAGCTCATAAACACGGCAGCCAGTGGAGCTTCACTCGCGGTACTCAGCGGTTCAGCGAGTCAGAAATAGGGAAGCGTGCAGGTAAAAAGAAGGAGTTGCGGCACTCCTGTCCCGTTTTTACCAGAACAGACCCTCCACTTGTTATAGGAAGTGTTATATCTAATAAAACATGTGATAAAGATAATCCAATTATCTGCTGTTTGTTATTTTAAATGTCTGTTAATTTTACCACATGCTGTGCCTCTGAAGAAGCGCTGGTTCTGGGGCATAACGTGTAAGGCTGTACAGTGTTTGTTTTATACTAGTGAGGATTGTATTAGCTTCCTCACATGTTTTAATAAATATAACACTTCCTATAACAAGTGGAGTGTTTGTTCTGGTTAAACGGAACACGAGCGCCGCAATTCCTTCTTTTTACCTGCACGCTTCCTTATTTCTGACTCGCTGAACCGCTGAGTACCGTGAGTGAATGTCCGCTGGCTGCCGTGTTTATGAGCTTGGAAATAAGCTCCATTAAGCCTACACGAGTGTTGTGCCTCCTATTGTCTGCACAACCTATCCAGGTGAGCATGCCCGGCTATCAGTTTCTTCTATCTTTTGAAGAAAGTACGTAATTCACTATTGTGCGCCTTTTTTTTGTCTCCATCTTTCCTAGATAGATAGATAGATAGATATGAGATGGATAGATAGATAGATAGATAGATAGATAGAGAGATAGATAGGTAGATAGATAGGCATAGATATGAGATAGATAGATAGATTGACTCATAGATATGAGATAGATAGATAGATAGATAATTAGGAGATAGATTATTCTCCTATATTTCTACTACTTCCATCCCTAATCTCCCCCATCAGTATAGTGTAAGGTAGAATCAGTCTGTATATTACAAAGTTGCCTCTCCTCCTCAATAGATGATGTCACAGAGTATAAGACCCCTTCACCGCTGTGTGTGGAGCAGCAACATAGAACAGGGGGACATGCAATTATCTAGAGACAAGAACTGGGCTCCTGCCTGGAGATGAGAGAACACTCACCGGCCACCAAGACCACCAAGGACAGTGTCAGGAAGCCCATGTCTTCTGTAGAGGAGCGGGGACTGGTCACAGACTGGGAGGATCTGAGGAATCTACTATAAACACAAAGAGAAACATGACACAAACCTGATACAATGTATAGAGAACAGCAACAAAGTGGATCCTGAAGCTTCACCTCTGGGGCTGCGGCTGTGGGATGGGATCTGGGACTGCGGGAAGGAGTCACCTGTTGGGACATTTATAGGAGCCGGACCCGGATATATAATGTATTGTCAGGTCTCTATACCGCACAATACCTCCTTACATGAGATAATGACAAACAGTGGAGACAAACAAGGAAGGAGACTCTGTAATAATATATCCGTTGTGTTATCTTAATACAATGTATTTATTATTAAAAGGCAATTAAGTAACAAATACAACAGACACTGATGAACTCAACGTCCAAATCCAACTCCCTGCACAGAGGCTGGAACGTGATGTGGGGATTGGGGGGTGAGGATGAAGGAACACGGGGACATTGATTAATGATGGGGGGTTAATAGCTGTTTGTATTTGTGCAGATGACACCAAGCTCTGTAGTGTAGAGCAATCTATGGAAGATGTTCATAAACTGCAGCAGAGCTGGACACACGGAGGGTTTAGGCGTCCACTGGGTAAATGAGGTTCATTGTGGATAAAGGTCTGGAATCTGGGTAGTAATAATCTGCAGGTATCATATGTCCTGGGGGTAATAATCTGCAGCATCATATGTTCTAGGGAGGTAATAATCTGCAGGCATCATATATACTGGGAGCAATAATTTGCAGGCATTAAATGTCCTCAGGGTAATAATCTGCAGCATCATATATCCTGGGGGTAATAATATGTGGACATCAAATATCCTGGGGTAATAATCTGCAGGCATCATATGTCCTGGGGGTAATAATCTGCAGGCATCATATGTCCTGGGGGTAATAATCTGCAGGCATCATATGTCCTGGGGGTAATAATCTGCAGGCATCATATGTCCTGGGGGTAATAATCTGCTGCAACATATATCCTGGTGGTAATAATCTGCAGGCATCATATATCCTGGGGTAATAATCTGCAGGCATCATATATCCTGGGGTAATAATCTGCTGCAACATATATCCTGGGGGTAATAATCTGCAGGCATCATATATCCTGGGGATAATAATCTGCTGCATCATATATCCTGGGGGTAATAATCTGCAGGCATCATGTTCTGGGTGCAATAATTTTCAGGAATTATATGCACTGGGGGTAATAATCTGCAGGCTCCATATTGGGACATTTACAGGAGCCGGACCTGTGAAATTTACATGTATTATAATTTATGGTCTTGTCACTACAATATACAATCTGTCCTCAGGTTAAGCCAATGCACACAGGGAAGGAAAATATGGCTTATATGTGTCATATAACAATAACAACAACAACAATAGTAATAATAATAATAATCATCATCATCATCAAAATCATATAATAATAAAATATATCTTATAAATATGGTTTAAAAATGTTATAATATTAATATTCTCTAAGTTATAATAACATATAAGGCAATAAAGTAAAAAAAAAAAAAAAAAACTGCAATGGGCAATAACAACTCAGCACCTCAATAAACAGGAGAATGTCCAAATCCAAGTCATTGCACAGAGGCTGTAAGTGTTCAGGGGGTAAAAAGAAAGGATGAGGCCTTTCCTGCAGCAACCAAAATACAATGAAAGAAGTCATTATAGCATAATGGACTCATAATCAGAGCTAAGCTTGGTGTGATCAAGAGCACTGATTATCTCCATACAGCGCTATGGAACATGGCCGCGCTATATAAATGAATAAATATAAATAAGTAGGAAATCCATTCGAGTTAAGTTTTTGCACATTTTCCAGTTAGGTACAATCGGCTTCATGTGAATGGAGGTTGTAGAAGAAATAAAAGCTGCAGCACCGGCTCTATGACCCGGCGGTGGATTTGTGTTAATCAAGTCTTATATTGGTGCTGGAATATTTCTATGGTGAGAATAGCTGATATGACCCAGGACCTGGCTTGGTGCCCGCCGGTCTGTGCACCTGCTGCTCTCCAGGATGCAGGACGAGGCGCTGAGCTGAGACATTTTGGCCTTTTTGTGATGATTAATGGCTGTTCCTCTGGAGTTTGTCTTGTGCTCAGTGAATGCATCATAATCAAAGCGTCTCATAGAAATATGAACTCGTTTCTACAACTGCCCGGAGAACATATTGTAATACATTGAGATTCAGAATAATAAACCCTGTTTAGTTCAGAATTTTGGGTTGTACAGCTGTAGTCATTTTGGTTTCAGCCCCCCATCCCCCCTGACAGACGAACTAAAGCCGTGGCTTATTTTTGTAAAGAATTTTTCCCCCTGGATACCCTAAAAACAAAATAACAGGATGTAGAAAAGCAACAAATATAGCGGGATGCTTCACAGTGGAAGAGTATTTGGATAAAGCAGTGTTCCCCAATCCAGTTTGGACCCACCAACAGGGATGTTTTGGATCTCCCCCAGAATGCATGACAATAATTAACTCACCTGTGCAATGTAAGGAAAGCCAGAAAAAGACCTGTTGGTGGCCTTGGGGATGGGGGTTGGGAAACCCCTCTGGGATAAGGATCCATGGAGATCAAAAATAAACCCCTTTCTGTTCAAATGAACAGTTAGGGTTTTGTTTTGTGTTACGGTACGAGGCAAAAAAAAACCCTTTTTTAGTGCTGTTGAAAGTGTGCGCTTGCCAGCACGTACTTTCATTGCGCAATGGCCCGAGACAGCTGTCTGCCTTCCATATATTTGCATTTCTCACCATGTAAGAGCCTGAAAGAAGCGACAGATTAACAAATTCTGGTTGATTTTTATTAATGATACTGGGATAGGGAAAATGGAAAGATAAAGGCTCTGTCTCCTCTGCAGTGGGCAAAAAACAACCCGAAAACCAAATACTAAAAAACATTCATAAAACTGAGTTTTCTGTCCCCTGCCTGTCAAAAGCTGCTGAAGAAACGGCCGTTTTTTGCCGCCTTTTTTTGGTGCGTTTTTTGCTTGTCTTCAAGTCTGTTTTTAACCCCTTAGCGCCGGAGCCAGTTTTGGCCTCTCTGACAGAGCCCCATTTTTGAAATCTGTCATGTGTCAAATTTATGTGAGAATAAAACTTTTTTAAACTTTAACCTATCCATTTTTATTCAGAGACTGTTTTCTTTTTGTGACAATTGTGCTTTTAAAATAGTAGAAATTGTGGGCCAAAAAATTGTTTTTTTATTTGTGAAAAATATCAAAGTATCGTGAAAAATTTGAAAAATTTACCCAAATTTCAAACTTTTAAAAATTTCTGCTGTAAGAGATGAATTCCACTCAAAATAGTTTATAAAATAGCATTACCATTTGTCTGTTAGTTTGGATAATTTTTTTAAATGTTTTTTTTTTTTTAGAATTAGGGGGTTAAAAAATTGGTAGTAATTTTCAAATTTTTAAGAAAATTTGCAAAAATTTTTTTAGGGACCCGTTTATTCTAACGTGACTTTGTTGCCTGTTGTTGATACCCCCCCTAAATGACCTTTAATCTAAGAAACACCCCTTAAAGTATTCAAAAAAGCATTTGGAGTTTATTACCATTTGGTGTTTCACAGGAATTAAAGAAAGGGAAGTGAAATTTCAAAAATTTTACTTTTTTTAGGGGTTTTTAAAAATTTATACATTTTCACAAAAATACG
>JAODAL010085354.1:0-10616 GCA_025379985.1 Phyllomedusa bahiana
CCCTACTACAGACCTGTTCAATCTCTCCTGATAGACAGCCAGCACTGGTTGCTATAGCTACAGACCTGTCACTGCAGGCCAGTATAAGCCAGTAAATATGTCCCTGAATTCAAAAGAGAAACTAAGAAAACAGGACTAAGGTTAGATGAATCAATGCAGTGAGACAACCCCTTTAAGTTGATGCTGGTGTTAAGAATAAAACAAAACATAATAGTTATGTATATACTTAATACTAATTACATTGGTATGAAATTCATTGCTGAGATTTATAAAAGTCAGATTTCATTTTTGGATTTACGTATCTCTCCAAAACTGTCCAAACTGAGATATTTAGAAAATCAGCCTCTATAAACAACTTGTTACACTGGGACAGCATTCATCCTATCCCTTTAAAAAGAGGTATTCCAAAAGGCCAACCTTTGAGAGCAAGTAGGAATTGCTCTCATATACTGCTGCTAAGGCAACTGCATGGTTGAGATCTCCCACCTCGGGTTCACATCTGTGTAGGAGATACACTTTTTGTTAATTTATGCCCACCACCAAATGTTTTGTAAATCCCTTAGATCAGAAGCAATACACTATTAGACAGTTTATTAATTGTCACACATCTGATGTGATAAATGTAGTTCTCCGAAACTCTTTGTCAGCAAGACAATACAACAATTGAGGAGAAAAATCTCCAAGCATCTTAGTTGTGTGACTACAAAAACTGATGCGCCACAATCTTCTCAAATCAGTTTAGTACACAATGGTGACTTTGGAGTTTTGAGATTCTGGGGCAACTGTCAAGTTCAGTTAGGCCCCAGACGAGGTGATCTCAACAAAAAACTATTGCAAGAAGAGGTACGTTGGATATACCAACTGGGCAAATTGAGCCTAAGTGGCCTAAATGAAGGCTTTATGTTTTCACCCTTCTTGTGATGCAGATGGTATTGAATACGATAAGAATATGTATTAATATCACCTAGAGGGATATTTAAGTAAGCTTCTACTGTGGCAAACATATCTACCAATTATTTTCCTTTGACAATTAATATGTCCCCGTCCTGGTACTGTTGTATTGGAATTTCAACATGGCACCTCATGACAAAGAACTGTCTGAGTATCTGAAAAAAAGTATTGTTGCTCTAAATAAAGATGGCTTAGGTTACAAGAAGATTGCCAGCACAGTGGCCAAAACCATACAGAGGTTTAACACAAGTTCCACTGAAAACAGGCCTCACCATTGTCGAACAAAGAAGTTGAATGCACATGCACATCTTTTTAAAATAGATGTATGAGTGCTGTTAGCATTGCTGCAAAGCTTAAAAGGGTGAGGGGTCAGCCTGTCAATGCTCAGACCATGCGCCGCACACTGAATCAAATTGGTCTGAATTCGTCCCTGCTTTCGTCCCACAAGGAAGCCTCTTCTAAAGATGATGCACTCAAAAGCCAACAAACAGTTTGCTGAACACAAGCAGACTAAGGACATGGATTACTGGAACCATGTCCTGTGTCTGATGAGACCAAGATAAACATATTTTGTTTAGATGTTGTCGAGCGTGTGTGGTGGCCCCCAGGTGGGGAGTACAAAGACAAGTGTGTCTTGCCTACAGTCAAGCATGGTGGCGGAAGTTTCATTTTTTGTGACTGCATGAGTGCTGCCGGCTGTGGGGAGATACAATTCATTGAGGGAAACCATTAATGACAACATGTTCAGTGACATACTAAAACAGTCAAAAGATAAAATCAAAACAACAAACTTTTTTAAGAAAACTTTTACTTGTATAAAAAAAAGTTAAACTTTACACACACAGAAAGGCTTACCCACTTTTAGTACCCCATTTTAGAAATGAGGAAAACTTCTCATCCTTTGTTAGGAAAGTCCATAAATATCCATGATTAAGACCTTTAAGGAAACGTGCCACGGTAGGCCCTCACGGCTTTTACCATGGACTGATCCTAGGGGAACTTTCCAACAAGGATACTGTTTCCTCGTTTCCAAATGACTTTTTAACAAGGTTGATAACCCATTTAGATCAGCACTAATTCACAATACACCACATAAAACTGGAATTTCAGTGCACTTGAATACAAATTACAGAGGGAAATGTGATTAAATGATGAGAAAGGGCCCATCGGGCAAACTTAAATTATTATCCGTTGGTTGAAAATTTTCTAAAAAAGGCCACAAGGGAAGAAACTGTAATCATGGGTAACTTTAACTTGCCTGATTTTGATTGGAACATCCCTTATGTACTTACATTTTAGAGCTGGAATCTTAATAGAGACAGTTTAAGGAGCATCTCTAAAACCGCTTGATAGGTCATCAACCAGAAAAAATATAATTCTAGATTTAAAATTTATAGACAGGGATTTTCAGTTTGAGGTTAAGGTGGAAAAAAATGTGGGTTCCAGTGATGACCAATGTTTATGGTTTATAATAAAAAATATCAACCAATCCTACACTGCAACAAAAGTAAAGATTTTAGAAAGACTAATTACAAGGAACTTTGTATAAAAATATATTAAAAGGCTGGAATAAACGATAGGGGCTATTGCCTATTAGATGCCCACGCATGATCAGATACACCATGTTGGAAGACCTGCAGAAAAATGTTTCCCTGATTCTGTGTATGTTCTGCGATTTGGGGAAAAAACGATACATTGCCAGTTTTTGGGATTGCCTCTGTCTTGCACCTGTTTGCATCAAATGAGGTAAAATTTTCTTTTTGGGGCTTCGGGGCATCCGAACAAAAAATTTGTTACAGGTTAAGTGGTTGTCGAATGGAAAGGAAGGGGCGACTGTGAATATTATTTAAAGGTTGTCTCACTTCAAAGGTTAGCTTTCAACATGTAAGGAACAGTAAGGTTACATTCACACGACTGATTTTGACACTATTTTCAGCACTGTTTTCGGAACATTTCCCAAAACATCAAAAAAGTCTCCAAAATGCCCCATGTTAATTTTTATTGATTTCTATGTAAAAACACGTTGTATTCACACAGACAGGTTTCTACGCCATTTAGGGCTTCTTTGACTTGTTTTAGGGGGGAAAAAGAATTCCAGCATTCTTAAACTTTCCCAAAACAAAATCCCCATAAGAAACAATGGAACAAGGTTAAAAGCTTTTGGAGGGTTTACGGCTTTGAAAATATTTTCGCCTGTTTTTGTCCAGGATTAATTTTGAGGTGTTTTATAAAGAAAACATTGTTGGAAAACCATGTCCAAAACCTTATTAAAACCTCATCTGACAAAGTGCTTTTGAGGCACTTTTCAACAGATTTGGACATTTTTCCAAATAATTGCGTTTTTTTTTCCTTGCAGGAGAGAAAAATGATTTTCACTCTGAAACCTCAGGTTTCTCTAGTTTTTCCGAATCACCTCCCCGCTGTTTGTCTTTAACGATAGCAGGGAAGAGTCATCAAAAGGGCCCACACAAAGCCCCTGCCAGCTCTTTAGAGTTGAGTGTTTTTCTGATCTTACAAAACAAAGGGAAAAATTTCCACGTTTACTTTTGCTCTGAACATCTCTGGGCTTTTTCAGAGACAGGTTTTTTTTTCTAAGTAATTAGCAACCTTTGAATCCCAAAAAGAAAAAGCTAATCACCACAGCCTGACCGGGAAAAGACGGATGCATGGATGGAAGTTGCTTCTGGCTCTGTGAAACAGGTTGGTGAGACAACCCCCTTTAATGGCTGTTAGATTACTGTATATGTCAAACGAAGGAAATGATAAGAAAAACCCATTTTTTTAACCCCCTTCCTGAATGGAGTATCATACATCCAGCTTAAAAGGGGTTCCTCAAAAGGGTGTAGTGAAAGTCCAGATTATCATGCAGGCTCACATGCAGAGCCCCCATGATCAGTGCATAGAAGCAGCTATATACTACAGATGGCTTTATGAGTAATTGGCCAGTAGCAGAGTTTACTCTGGTCACAGCCAATTAACCCCTTAGATGCTGCAGTCAGGTGCAACCGTGCATCAAATTAGAATGGAAAAGGAAGAGAGCTTCCTCTATCTGCATCGGCATCCCACCACGCGATTGTGAAGTTTCAATGGCTTCCATAACAACTCGAAGGCCTAACAAAGGCTTCTGGGCTGTTTGAGACGTAACCTTGCCCGGCCATACTTCAGGCCCATGGCCAGAAGTGATGATTGACAATAAGCAAGTGAGCAAAACGGTGCAGTGCAGGCATGTACTGCACTGTGTTTCACCAACGATCTAATGATCATTGAGTGTTGTCACCTACGAGCACATGTAAAAAAAAAAAAAAAGTGTAAAAAAAATAAAAAAACACAAAAAGTAAAACGCATATTCCGCCCTTTCCACATAAAAAAAAATCCCAATCACCCAGAGAAAGATCAAAGATGAAAATGTACATGTTTAGTATCGCCAGATGCGTAACAACCCAGCCTATAAATTTGTCAAGGTATTTAACCCACTCAATAAAACACAGTAATAAAAAAATGGCAGAATTGTTTTTTTTTGTTTATCTCTCTACTGCATGTAAATGGCTGAAAAAGCTTTCAAAAGTCAAACCCCAATACCAATGAAAACGTCAGTTCGTCACTTCAAACAAAAGTTCGTACATTAGAATATAATGATGCATAAACATTGTTTCACACAATAAAAATATTTTTGAAGTGCTAAAAGATAGAAAAAAAGTATAAATGGGGGATCACTTTAATCATTGCTCCAGAGAGCAAAATTAACATGTCATGTATACTGCATGAAGTGCACTGTAAAAAAAAAAAAAAACTTCTAGGATTGCTGTATTTTGTTCTTCCCTTGTCCCAAAATCCTTGATAAATAAATGATCAAATTGTCCTATTAAACACAAAATTGTATCAATGAAAATATCTCCAAATCCTGCAAAAAACAAGCAATTAATCAGCTCCATATACAGAAAAAATATGGCTGTCAGAATATGACGACATAAAAACACAATTTTTAACAGAAGTATTTCTATTGTGTAAAAGTAGTAAAACATAAAACATAAAAAATAAAATTGATATTGTTGTAATTGTACCGATGCACTTATTAAAGTTATCCTGTCAGCTATACTAACTGTAAAAATCAAACCCAGAAAAACAATGGTGGAATTGCTGTTATCTTTTTTTTTCCCATTTTCATGGCCCCATGATAAAAAAAAATTGTGTACACTTGTGAGCCCAAAATGCACAATACAACACTAGATTAGTTCCCTGAGGAGTGTTGAATCTAAAATGTAGTGTCTTTTGAAAGATTTTACCCACATATAGGGAATTGCCAAACTTTGAAGACATTGCATAACAAATTTTGGGATGCTTTTTTTCCAAGCATCCTTATACAAACTAAACATTTTCAGCTAAAACGGCATACTATTGGAAAAAAATATATATTTTTTTTTATTTTCACATTTTTTTGCTAAAATAAATTGTGGAACACTTGTAGGGTCAATATACTCACTACACCTCTAGATATCTTCCTTGAGGTATGTAGTTTTCCATATGAGGTCTTTTGAGGGGTTTTTATTAACTGACTTCCTTGTGCGGTATCCAAATTAAACCAGAAGTGAGTGTATATGTATATATTAGTGCATCTTAAAAAATTAGAATACCACTAAAAAGATAATTGATATCAATAGTTTGTCATATAGATAAACCCATATATTGTATAGACTCATTACAGTATGAATTACAAGGTTTAATATAATACATTTGTGAGCCCTATAACAAATAAAAGGATAGTTCTAGAGAACCCCTTTAATTTTCAATGATATTCAAATTTTTTGAGATGCACTAGTAAATAAAAAGAAAGAAAGAAAGACATTCAAGTATGTCAATGCAGTCTTTTCCTTTATTAAAAGTTGTGCATGAATTTGTATACCCTTTGTTTTAAGGTGTATTATATACAAATAGAGGTTTTAGCTCTGTATTGATCACTTTATACGTGGCTAATTATTAGTTAGAATGAACTCTCAGCTATATTCTTAAATTTGATTAGTATGCATGTCAGAAATGTGGTTATAGTTGACTTTTGGCCTATATTTCTGACTAAGCTTGCTTCTATCATGTGCTCAACCTTGCCATAGCAGTCCCATAAGATCAGCACATCAGCATTTTTCACATTTTACACAGTCAGGATAACCTTGAGTATGTAAGATTCCAGCAAGAGAAAGGAAAACAAGTGGGGGTGAAGAGCAGAGAATGTGGTTTTGAGTTTTAACAGAGATTAAGGCCTTGTCCCCTCTGCATAGGTTATCAGCCAGCTTTACAAACGGTTTTCGGTTTTGAAAACCATCTGTAAACCGGCTGACAAACTTTTAAATGGACCTCTATGGAAAACCCGTGTGCGGTCCCCACTGCACGGGTTTTCCGCCAGGCAGTTTTTAGGACCGCCTGCGGTCCAAAAAACATTGGGCATGTTTATTCTTCAGCCCAGTTTTCAGGCAGAATATGAACATCTCAATGCAAGGAGGGAGGGCTTTTCTCTGCAAACGGAGGCCGTGAGAATGGCCCTTAACAGTTTTAACAAGATGGGGAATCGTGACACGTTTTGCATTTAAAATTGCAAACTTTAATCACCCGCTTAATCTATAGGGACCACTATAAGAATTTAATAACCATAACAGTGGTCCTCCTATTCTGAGGCTAGTGGTTGCGTCAAATTGCACACTAGGACCACATATATTATACCTCTAATAATGGTAGAATAAGTGAAATTAATATTAAGTTGCATTTCTGTGGTCACATCTACTGTGTTCCAGTGAATAATGACTAAAAATTGAAAATCATCAAAAAACAAAAGGGAATTTGCTTCAGGTCCTAAGAAACACCTAAAGGGTTAACAAACTCCTTAAATGCTGCTTTGAATACATTAAGGGGTGCAGTTTCTTAGATAAATTCATTTATAGGGTTGTCTAACATAAAAGCCCCTAAAAGCCATATCAGAACTGGACTGGTCACTAAATAAATATGTGTTGAAAATGTAAAAAAATGCTTCTAAATCTATAAACCCCCTCATGTAATAAAAAAAATACATATAAAAATGATATCAATGTAAATTAAACCAATGGTAGATGCTCATTATAAACCATTTTGTTAAATATGAATGTCTTGCACGCAGACATTTTTGAACTTTGAAAACAGCAAATTTTCTACATTTTCACAGTTTTGATATTTTTTTCACAAATAAACAAGGATTGTATGAACCAAAATGCATAACTAACTTAAAGCACAGTGTGTCATGAGAAAAACTCTGAATCTCATGGATAGATTAAAGTATTACAAAGACTTGAAAAATGGAGCTGTATCATACTAGAGATGGGCGAATCGATTCTAACGAAGTGGAATTCGTTTAGAATTTCAGGAAAACTTCGGTTCGGAACGAAGTCGAACTTTGGGGTACTTCGGGTGAACAAGTGTGCTTTTTATTGAAACCCCAAAAAGGGTGCAGACATGGCGTACATGGGGCAAACACTCTGGGGGGAAAAGGGAAAAGCCTGAATTACATGTCAGAGGGGAGCCCAAACAAGACCGGCGGGGTTCTGTGGGCCACCCCCCCGCACTATATAAGTCCGGGCCGACGCCGGAAACCCCACTCCTCTCACTGTGCTCATCAGGGGAAAGGGGCTGCCCCCGGCTGATACCTTTCGAAGAATTGATTTTTTTATAGCGATTTCTGTGGGGGGTTCTCACTTGTCTCAGAGACGGTTTTCCCTTTAAAGTTCTATTTCAAAATTTTTTTGGGGAATTGGAAACTGAAAATCCCCGTGTGTCCACTGCAAACGCATATACATTCAATATCCAAGGGATCTAAGCCAAATTCCTGTTGGGTTTTATTTTAAAAAACAGCGTTTTTTTTCAAAAGAAAAACACCTTTATTTTTGGCCCGCTCAATTCTATTGCGCAAATTTTCATCCAGGGTTAATTAACGTTGTTTTTGCTGGTGGCTGACCCCAAGAAACCTCTTTTTCAAAAAGCCCAAAAAATATAAATTTTTTTTTTCCCGTAGCCTAATTCACAAAACAAAGGTTAATTACAAATGTATCTCTTGTTGTTGGCGTAGAAAACACGCAATTGGTTTAAAAACCCTACAAACTACTATTTTGGGGGCTCAAATTTTTTGGCGCAATTTTTCATCCAGGGGGTTTAAATTTAACGTTGTTTTGGGTGGGTGGCTGACCCCCAAAAAACCGTCCCTTTTTTAACGGGCCAAAAAAATATAAATTTTCCTGTAGCCTAAAATTTACAAGCAAAGGGTTTAAATTTCAACTGGGTTTTTTTGTTGTGTGGGTAGAAAACACGCAAGGGAACAAACCCCAAACTACTGTTTGGGGCGGCTCAATTCTTTGGGGGGCAATTTTCATCCGGGTTAATTAAACGTTGTTTTTTCGGTGTGCTGACAGAAATAAAAACCTCTTTTTCAAAAGCCAAAATATAAAACATTTTTTTCCCGTTCCCCGTAGGGATTTTTCCCAAAGGTTTTAAATTAAAAACCTGTTTTTTGCTTTTTCCCTTTAGTAAAACACACAGTGTTTTTAAACGACACATACAAGATTTTTTTTTTTCCCGGGCCCTTTGGGGGACGCAATTTAATATCCAAGGGGTTTCCCAAGCTTGTTTCTGGGTTTATTTGGGGGTCCCAAAAAAAGGGGGTATATTTATCAAAACCGATATCAAACATCAAACAGGGGTCCCGGGACATTTTAGAACAAACAATGTCAGACAGAGAGGTGGGGAGGCTTGCACCTGCGATGGCAGTGGCACAAAAATTTTTCCCGGGAAAAGGCCCAGTCGCCAGCCCCAGCAAGGGGACGTCGCAGCAGGGGGCACTCGGGGGAGGCCACAACGCCGCTGTCCCTCTAAACGGCCGTGGGGTTGTTCCAAAAACAAAAACCCCCGGGTTCCCTTTATTTTGGGTTTTACTAGGGGGCATCCCAAATTCCTCCCCGAAAGACATCTGACAACCCCCCCCAAGAGTCGGTGGAACCTCCCGAAAAACCATTAGTTTGGCATGGGCCCCCCAGCGGGTCAGGGGGCCCCCCCCCAACCGCACCCGCCTCTGTCCCCCCTCCGGGTTTTCCCCACCAAAAGGGTCTAATAAAGTGGTCTGGGCTCAGCGCCACATTTTAGCGAGGATGAACAATTTAAGGGGCATCAGGCCGCTACTTTTCAGCGAAAAAAATGGGGGCCCAAAATTGCCTGCTTCTTTCATAGGCGGGAAAGTTTAGATGTGGAGAGGGGCATGGGAGGTCATGTTGGAGAGGTCACCTCGGAAATACCAAGACCGGTGATAGGGACAGCAGTGACGATGAAACACAAATAGATGATGATGTAGCCGACCGCACTTGGGAGCCGGGTGAGGGAAGGGCTTCATCATTGTCAGGAGAAGAGGGCGCCCAGCTTGCGCGCCCAGGCAGCACGCAGCCAGCAAGTGGGTCGGTAAAAAACCCGCTTCGCGGGTCCAAGAAAGTAGCAGCACATGGGCTCAGCGAGGCAGCGCGCAGTAGTCACTCAGTGCGGACCCGTTGGCGGTAAAATCCATACCGGGGTGTGGCAGTTCTTTGCTAAGACACCGGGAGGAGCCGAATATTGGGTATATGTAGAATCTTTTGGGCAGAAAGTGAAGCGTGGCCAGCGAGCTAACGTTGGCACCACGGCCCTGCATAAACCCACATGCAGCGTCACCATCCCGTGGCCTGGAGAAACGGGCTCTGAAGTGGTGGTCCATCCTGTCCGCCGCAGCAACAGCAGCAGCAGCACACCCAGTGGCACGCATGCCCATTGCAGCCAGTCAAGGCTCCACCACCTCTGCAGAAGGGGGCTGTTTCTCTTTAACATCATCTCCCGGTCCCAATGCTCCTGCTCCTCGCTACTCATGGCGCCAGCAGTTTTTGTTCAGCGAGGCGATTGCAAAGAGACAACAGTATGCGTCCAACCATCCTAAGGTGCAGCAGCTACCGAGCTCCTGTCCAAGTTGTTGGTACTGCAGTCCCCCCTTTCCAAATGTGGACCCCTGCACCCTTCAAGAACTAATGGCTTGTGCCGAGCCGAGATGGAGAGTTCCAAGCCGTAATTTCTTTTTCCAAAAAGCAGTACCCAGCACTTCATAAATATGTAGAAACAGAAGTGGGCCTCCTTGAGCTTATCGGTTTTGTTTCCCAAGGGCACGGCAGCGCGGACCTGGAGCTGTAACTACGGTTAGGGCCAGTAAAATGTCCTTTATGGCCCACTGGGGGAATGTGCTTCCTGCCCAGGCACACCAACAACTTGGACAGGAGACGGCGCTTTTCTCCTCCACGTTGTCAAACTTCGGCTCCTGCGACAATGTCCTGCCTCCTCCTCCTCCACCACCACCACCATCTCCAGCCTCCACAAGTACTGCTCCATCATACCACATGTGTAGGGGACAGCGGGGTCACGCATTTTTACACCTGGCTTGCCTCGGCGAACGAAGTCACACAGGGGAGGAACTGCTCTGCGTCATGCAGCAAGAAAAACGATGTGTGGCTTTCTCCGCGCCAACTGAAATCGGGACCAGGGGGAAAAAGGAGAATTTTTCGCTTTAAACCCGGAGTTTTTATGATTTATTTTTTTTTTCACCCGTAATTTGGTTAAAATCTGCGCAAAATAAAATTAAACCCGTTCCC
>JAODAL010085355.1:0-10616 GCA_025379985.1 Phyllomedusa bahiana
ACATTCAAACCAAAAAACAAGAGATGTGGTTAAAAAAAAAACGTGAAGAGCAAAAAGGCCAAACAGGGTTTTAATTTTTTTACCCGCAAAAAGCAAAACCACCGTAACCACTAATATCTGCCACAATTTTTCGGGTTTTTTAATGTGTTTTAAAGTTTTTCAATAATTTTTTTTTCCCCTGTTTGGGGGTCAAAAAAAGCCCCTGGTTGAAAACCAGGGAAACCTAAACTGGTAAAACCAAAATGGGAATTAAAAAAAAAAAGGCAGGGTGAAAGCAAAAGGGAAAATTTACCTAGTGGCTGTGATTTAAAACAACAGGGAAAAGGGGAAAACGTTTCCCGCTGTGAGTTTTAAATTTTGGGGACCTTTTTAAATGGACCAACAAACACTGCCTCGTTACGCAGTAGGGGAAACGCGTCAGTCTCAAAATCTGAAGGTCGTGATTTTGATCCTCACACGGGGGCCCCCTTTTTTTTTTCAGATTTTGCCTCCCCTTGACCGGGGAGTTTATTGCTCCCTTTCCCTTAATACGAAAACGTTAGCCATCAAAAAAGAAAAAGGGGGCCAAACCCAGACCTGAAAAAAGGCATTTTTTCCCTTTCCCTTTACACTGGGGGTTTAAAAAAAAAGAATTAAATTTCTTCAAAACCGGAAAAAAGAAAAGGGTTTTCCTTGTGCAGTCAGCCCCAGCAAAAGGGAAAAAAAACGTTTCCCACAGTGAGCCATTAAATGGGGCCCCTTTTGTTAAAAAAACAGTCCCACTGGCCCCCTTTTTTGCAGTAGGTAGCGCGCAAGTCTGATAATCTGAAGGTCGTGATTTGGGGTCCTCACACGGGCATATTTTTTGTCAGATTTTTGCCCCCCTCTTCACCGGGGAGCTACAGTTTTTTTTCCCAAAATTAAACCCCAAAAATGGGAAACCATTCAAATAGAATAGGAAACCCCAAAAAAACAGACAGCAACAAAGGGAAGTTAAATTTCCTTTTACAGCTTGGGGGTCAAAAAGGAAAAGACTTGTGAAAGCTAGCCTTCAAGGGCCCAATTTTAAGAGCTGTGGGTCCAAAAAAAAACTGAATACAAAAGGCAGAATTTGGTTTTAGAAATTTTAACCCGCAAAGAAACAAATCCACCCTAAGCCACATATGTTTTAAAAAACAATATTTCGGATATTTTAAAGTGTTTTTTAAGGTTTTCCCAAAAAAGGGGAATTCCCATACCCCCGGGGTCGAACCCGGGCCGCCTGGGTGAAAAAAACCCGGAATCCTAACCCTTTGACCAAATGGGAATGTTGAGAACCCAGCGCTGTAAACGCAAAAAAAGAGTTTTTCCCGTGGCTGGGGGTCCCGAAGTTTCAGGGAAAAAGAAAAATTTTTCCCCCTTAAAAGCTATCAACTGGTCACCTTTAAGTAAACAAAGTATCATCAGCCTCCTTAAAGCAAAAAGGTTTGGCGTCACTCTTATATTCTTTAAGGGCCGAAATTTTATCCTCACATGGGGAAAACCTTTTTTCCTTTAGATTTTTTTTCCCACCTCTTGCCGGTAACCCACAGCTCTTTCCTATTCCTAAAAAATGGTACCATCCAAAAAGAAAAGGGGAGAAAAACCCACAGACATCCAAAGGGGATGTTAATTCTTTTACAACTGGGGGGTTTACAAGGAAAGGGGCTTGAATTTAATTAAACATTCAAACCCAAAACAAGAGGGTGTGGTTCAAAAAAAAACGGAAAACAAACGGCAAAACAAGGGTTTTAGAATTTTTGGGACCACCAAAGAGCAAAAAACCCCCCGTAAGCCACAATATCTGCCTACAGTTTTTTCGCTAATTTTAAAGTTTTCAAAAGGGTTTTTAATAAAGTTTTTTTCCCTGTTTGGAGTTCGAAAAATAGGGGCCCGTGTGAAAAAACCCGGAACCTAAAGGTAAAACCATATGGGGAAAATCAACCCAAAGGGCAGCTTTTTAAAGCAAAAAGAAAGGGTTTTCCTAGTGGGTGTGAGTCAGAAAAAACAGGAAGGAGAAAACGCTTTCCCCCTGGAGTTATAAATTGGGCACCTTTTTTTGTACACAACAGGGAGCTGCCCCCGTTAGGGGCAGTAGGAACGCGCAGTCCCCATAATCTGAAGGGGCGTGATTTTGATCCCCACCCCTACTTTTATTTTTCCCCCGTCAGATTTGCCTTTCCCTTTTTGACCGGGAGAGTCATTGGGCCCCTTCCCCTTCAATACGAAAACGTTTGCCAAAAAAAAAGAAAAAGAAACCAAACCTACAGACATGAAAAAAGGGGAAGTTATCTTCCTTCAACAGCAAAAAAAAAAGGGTTTTTGTTAAGAAGGGGAAAAGGAAAAAAAATTTAAATGGGCCCCCTTCCCTTTAACCGGAAAAAGAAGGAAAAAAGGTTTTACCCTTGTTTTTGGCAAAAAATTCCCTCCTTTTAACCAAAAAAAATAGGAAAGAGAAAAACCCTTTCCCCCCTGTGAGCCCAAAAACTGGGGGCCCCATAGTTGAATTTAAAAATCGAAAAGCCTCGTTTTTTCAGTAGGGAGCGCGTCAGTCTATAATCTAAGGTCGTGAGTTTGAACCCCACACGGGGCCCTATTTTTTGTCAGATTTGCCTCCCTCTTTACCGGGGGCTACAGTTTTTCCCAATTAAAACCCCAAAAAAAGGTAGCCTTTAATAGAATAAGGGGCCAAACCTACAGAAAAGCAAAGGGGCCCCTGTTAACTTTCTTGACAGCTGGGAGTCAAAAGGGAAAAACTTGAATATGCTAGCATTCCCAAACCCAAAAAAAAAACTGTGGCTCAAAAAGACGGGGGGAATTAAACAAAAGGCAGTCAGGGTTTGAGATTTTTTCCCCGCAAAGAAACAAAACCACCTTTAACCACATATGTTTTTTCAACAAAATTTCGGGTAAATTTTAAAGTGTTCAGAGGGTTTTTTAAAAAAGGGGAATTCCCCTACCCGGGGGCGAACCCGGGGCCCCTGGGGAAAACCAAATCCTAACCCAAAACCCATATGGGGAAGGTTAAAAAACCCAAAAAGCTGTAAACGCAAAGAGAAAGAGTTTTTCCCGTGGCCGGGGAGTCGAAACTACGGAAAAAAAAAAAAAGGGTTTTTTTTTTTTCCCCTGAGAGCTATCAACCCGGGCCCCCTTAAGTAACAAATTAAACATCTTTCCCCCTTTAAGCAGAAGGGAGTGCGTCCCCCTTATATTCTAAGGGTCCCCGATTTGTCCTCACATGGGACACTTTTTTCTTCAATTTTTTCCTACCTCTTTCCGGTACCCCAGCTCTTTCCCATTCAAATACAAAAAAAGGGGAGCCATCCAAAAAGAAAAAAGAGAAAAACCCCCAGACCTCCAAAGGGGCATGTTTTAAATTTTTTGACAAATGGGGGGTCCCCAAGGAAGGGGCTTGAATGGAAATTTTAGAAATTCCAAAAACCAAAACAAAAGATTGGGTTAAAAAAAAAAAAGTGAAGAGCAAACGGGAATCAGGTTTTTAAATTTTTTTACCCGCAAAAAGCAAAACCCCCAAAGCCACTAATATCTTCCTACAGTTTTTTCAGCTATTTAATTGTTTCAAAGGGTTTTAATAATTGGGTTTTTTTTTTCCATGTCGGAGGGCAAAAATGGGCCCCCTTTTGTGAAAACCAGGGAAACCCCAACCCGGGGAAACCATATGGGGGAAAGATAACAAAAAGGCCCGCGTTTAAAGCAAAGAGAAAGTTTACCATTTGGGTGGGGAAAATTTAGAAGCAAACAGGAAGGAGAAAACGTTTCCCCCCGTGAGTTTAAAATTGGGCACCTTTTTAAATTTTAAAACCCCAGCATTTCCTCGTTAAACGCATTTTGGAAGGGGCGTCATCTCAAAAATCTGAAGGTCGTGAGTTTTTTTCCTCACACGGGGGAAATTTTCCCGTCAGATTTGCCTCCCTCTTTCCGGGGATTTATTGCTCCCTTTCCCCTTCAATAAAGAAAACTTTTGCCATCAAAAAAGAATAGGAGCCAAACCTCCCAAAATGACAAAGGGCCAAAGTTATCTTTCCTTTTACCGGGGGGGATTTTTAAAAGGGGAAAAGAATTAAATGCTTCTAAAATTCAGCCCAAAACAAGGGGATGTGGTTTTTAAAAAAAATCCGTGCATAACAAAAGGGAGTCAGGTTGGAGTTTTGGGCCTACAAGAGCAAATCCACCATAATCCACTTTTTCGGGCCCAAAAGTTTTGCGGCCCTTTAATTTTTTTTAACAATTTGGGAAAAAACATGATTCCCATAATGGGATCGATCCGGGCAAAATTTTGGCCTCCTAAAATGCTAGACAAATTTGGGGGTGAATTTTAACCAACCTTCAGTAACCGGGAAAAAGAAAAAGGGTTTTCCCTTTTGGGGAGTCCCGCCCTCACAAAAAGGAAAGGAAAACGTTTTAACTGTGACTTTTCAACTGGGGAACCCTATAGTTTAAAAAAAACATTCCCACTGCCTCGTTTGTGCAGTAGGGAGCGCGTCAGTCTATAATCAAAGGGCCCTGAGTTTTATACCCCACACGGGGCATAATTTTTTTTTTCAGATTTTGCCTCCCCCTTCACCCCCGGGGGCTACAGTTCTTTTCCAATTACCCCAAAAAAAAGGTAGCCATTCCCAAAAAGAATAGGAGCCAAACCTACAACAGCAACAGGGCATTTAACTTTTTTGACAGCTGGGAGTCAAAAGGAAGAGACTTGAAAAGTTTCTTTGCATTTAAGCCAAATCAAGAGCTTTTGGGGTCAAAAAAGACGTGAATAGCAAAAAAGGGGTCCCGGGTTTGGGGATTTTAGACCCCAAAGACAAAACCCCCGTAAGCCCCATATTTTTATCAACAATATTTTTTGGGTATTTAAAAGTGTTCAAAGGTTTTTCAAAAAAGGGGAAAAAACCCCCCCGGGAGCGAACCCGGGCCCCTTGGGGGGAAAACCAAATCCAAAACCGCTAGACCATATTTGGGGGTGTTTAAAACCCACTGCTGTAAACGCAAAAGAGAAAGAGTTTACCCTTTTGGGTGTTAGTCCCGAAGCTACAGGGGAAAAGAAAAAGGTTTTTCCCCCTTTAGAGCTATCAAGGGGACCATTAAAATATACAAAGTTTTCACTCCTTTCCCTTTAAACCCGAAGGGAGTGCTCACTCTTTATATTCTTAAAGGGCCTAGTTTGATCCTCCCCTGGGGCACTTTTCTCTTCAGATTTTGCCTTTCCTCTTTCCGGGTACCCAACTCCCTTTCCCCCATTCACTACAAAAATGGTTTGCCAACCAAAAAAAATAGGAGAGAAAACCCACAGACCCAAATGGGGAAAAGTTAAATTTTTTTACAACTGGGAGTCAAAAAGGGGAAGGACTTTTAAAAGATTTTTACATTCAAGCCAAAAAAAGAGTTTTGGGGTTTAAAAAAAAACCCCGGGAAAAGCAAAGGCAATCAGGTTTTTAGATTTTGTAAACCCGCAAAGAGCAAAAAACCCCCGTTTAAACCACTAATATCTTTTCCTACAGTTTTGCGGCTTTTTTAAAAGTGTTCAAAAAATTTTTTTTTTTTTTTTTCAAAAAAAATGTTTTTTTTTCCCAGTTTGGGGGTTTAAAAAAAGGCCCGCCTGTGTGAAAACCAGGAATCCTAACTGGTGACCATAAAAGGAAAATAACAAAAGAGGGACGGGTTTAAAGCAAAGAAAAGTTTTTACCTAGTGGCTGTGATCAAACAACAGGAAAAGGGGAAAACGTTTTCCCCCTGTGATTTTTAAAATTGGGGAAACCCTTTTAAATGTACACACAGCCTGCCTCGTTTTGCGCAATTAAATAGCGCGGGCAGTCTCAAAATCTTAAGGGGCGTGAGTTTGATCCTCACACGGGCACCTTTTTTTGTTTAAATTTTGCCTCCCCCCTTACCTAGGGTCATTGCTCCTTCCATTCAATACGAAAAAGTTAGCCATCAAAAAAAAAAAAAAGGGGCCCCAAACCCACAGACCAAAGACAAAAGGGCATGTTATCTTTCCCTTTACGCTGGGAAATTAAAAGGGAAAGAATTAAATGCTTCTAAAATTCCCAAATCAAATCAAGAAAAGTGGTTCAAAAGAATACGTGCATAAAAAAAAGGGGGTCAGGTTGGAAATTTTGGAACCCCAAAAAGGAGAAAAACCCCATAATCCACTTAAATTTTGCCAACATTTTGCGGGCATTTTTTTTTGTTTTGACATTGGGGGAAAAAACATGATTCCCCTAATGGGGAAAAAAATGATCCTGGGGGAAAAAAATTTGGGCCCCCTAACGCTAGAAAATGTGGGAAGATATAACCCCCCTTCAGTAACCGGGAAAAAAAAAGGTTTACCTTTTTGGGGAGTCCGCCCTCAGCAAAAGGAAAGAAAAACGTTTCCCACGTACTAACAACTGGGGACCTATAGTTAAAAAAATCGACTGCCTCTTTGGCAGTAGGTACGGGTCAGTCTGATAATCTGAAGGTTTGTGGGGTTTATCCTCACACGGGGATATTTTTTTGTCAGATTTTGCCTCCCCCTTTACCGGAGAGCTACAGTTCTTTCCCAATTACCACAAAAAAAAATACCCTTTAAATAGAAAGGGGGCCAAATCTACAGACAGCAACAGGGCATGTTAAATTTTTTTGACAGCTGGGGGCAAAAGGGGAAAAGACTTGAAGATTTCCAACATTCAAGCCAAATCAAGAGCTGTGGGGTCAAAAAAGACGTGAAAAGCAAAAAAGGGAGTCAGGTTTTTAGATTTTTGACCCCAAAGAGCAAAACCCCCCGTAACCACATATGTTTTTTCCAACAATATTTCGGATAAATTTAAAATTTTTCAGAGGTTTTCAAAAGGGGAATTCCCAAAACCGGGGGTCGAACCCGGGCCGCCTTTGGGGAAAACCAGGAACCTTTAAACCCCTAGAACCCAAAATGGGGGAAAGTTGGAAACCCCGCTGCTGTAAACCAAAGAGAAAGTTTACCCTTTTGGCTGTTTAGGCTGAAGCTACAGGAAAAAAGAAAAAGTTTTTTCCCCCTGAAGCTATTTAAAAGGCACCTTTTAAATATACAAAATTTTCAACGCCTCCCTTAAAGCAGAAGGTAGTGCGTCAAATCTTATTTTTCGGGAAAGGGGGTGAGTTTGATCCTCACATTTGGGGGAAAACTTTTCTCTTTAATTTTCCCCACCCCCCCTTTCCGGGGCCCACAACCCCTTCCTATTCACTTTCAAAAAAGGTAGCCAACCAAAAAGAAAAAGGAGAGAAACCAAAAGACATCCCCCCGGGGATGGTTTAAATTTTTTGACAAATGGGATTTACAAGGGAAGGGGGCTTGAATGTTTTTAGCAAATTTAAGCCAAATCCCAAAAGATGGGTTCAAAAAAAAAAATGAAGAGCAAAAAGGCAATCAGGGTTTAGATTTTAAACCCCCAAAAAAGCAAAACCAAAACCCTAAGCCAAATAAAATCTCCTACAGTTTTTGCGGCTATTTAATGGGGGTTCAAAGGTTTTCAAAATTTTTTTTCCCAAAGTCGGGGGTCGAACATAGGCCGCCTTGTGAAAACCAGGAATCCAACGTAGACCATATGGGAAAAATAACAACAAAGGGGCCCCGTAAACGCAAAGGGGAAAGTTTAACCCAAATGGGTGTAGCAGGAAACAACCCGGGAAAGGGGAAAAAAGTTTTTCCCGCTGTGAGTTATAAAGTTGGGGCAAACCCTTTTAAATGTACCCCACAGCAGCTGGCCCCCCCCCCCCCCCTTACCCCAGAAAGGGAGCGCTCATCCAAATTTTTAAGGGCCTGATTTGGGTCCTCACACGGGGGACTTTTTTTCAGTTTTGCCTCCCCTTGAAACCCAAGTCATTTTTCTCCTTCCCCTTCAAAAAACAAAACTTTTGCCCCTAAAAAAAAAAAAGGGGCCCAAACCTACAGACAAAACAAAAGGGGGGTTTTCTTCCTTCACACTGGGAGTTAAAAAGGAAAGAATAATGCTTCTTTTAACCGGGGGAAAAAGAAAAGGTTAAAAAACCGTGGTTTGGAAGTTCAAAAAACCCCCTTCCCAAAGCAGCCAAAAAGGAAAAAGAGAAAACCGTTTTCCCCACCCCGGGTTAGCCCCCAAACCAACCCGGGGGGAAAAACCCCTATAAAAAAAATTTTTGGAAAATAAAAACAGTAAAAAAGTCCCCGGGGCCTTGAAAAAATGTGCCCCCGTTTTTGGATACGCCTCAGACTATAACTGAAGCCTTGAGTTTTATCCCCCAAAACGGGCATATTTTTTTTTCAGTTTTGCCCCCCTCTTCACCGGGACTACAGTTCTTTCCCAATTACCAAAAAAGGGAGGGCCCTACAAATAGGGAAAAGGGGCCCAAAACCACAGACAGCAACCCGGGGATTTAACTTTCTTTACAGCTGGGAGGGCAAAGGAAGAGACCATTAAAAGAGGGTAGATTCAAGGGGCCCAAAACAAAGAGCTGTTGGGGTCAAAAAAACGTAATAGGGAAAAGGGAGGGCAGGTTTTTAGATTTTTCACCCCAAAGAGCAAATCCCCGTAAGCCAATATGTTTATCAAAAATATTCGGGTATTTTTAAAGTGTTTTAAGGTTTCAAAAAGGGTAATTCCCCTACCGGGAGTCGACCCGGCCCCGGGGGAAAAAAAGGAATCCTAAACCCTAGACCATATGGGAAATGTTAAAAACCCAGCTGCTTTTAAAAAGCAAAGAAAAAGTTTACCCCTTTCTGTGATCCTGAAACTACATAAAAAAGAAAAAGTTTTCCCCCGGGGAGCTATCAACCGGGCCCCCTTTAAGTATACCCAAAATTTTCATCTGCCTCCTTAAGCAAAGGGATGCGTCACTCTTATATTCTGAAGGTCCGAGTTTGATCCTCCCCATGGGGCACTTTTTCTTCAGATTTTGCCTACCTCTTTTCCGGGTACCCCCCCAGCTCTTTTCCCATTCACTACCCAAAAAGGTACCATCCAAAAAGAATGGAGAGAAAACCCACAGAAAATCCAAAAGGGGGCATGTTAATTCTTTGAAAAACTGGGTCACAAGGGAAGGGACTTGAATGATTCCCAGATTTCCCAAACCAAAAACAAGAGATGTGGGTTTAAAAAAAAAAAAGTAAGAGCAAACCGGGAATCAGGTTCAAATTTTGGGGACCCGCCAAAGAGCAAAACCACCTAAGCCACTAATATTTTTGCCCACAGTTTTGCGGCTATTTTAAAAAGGGGTTTTTAAAGGTTTTTTAATAATGTTTTTTTTTTCCCCTTTGGGAGTCCAACATAGGCCGCCCCGTGTGAAAAAACCCGGAATCCCAACTGGTAGACCAAATGGGGAACGATTTAAAAACGGGCAGCGTTAAAAGCAAAGAGAAAGTTTACCCCAGTGGCCCGGAGTCAGAAGCAACAGGGAAGGGGAAAACGTTTTTCCCGCTGTGAGTTATAAAATTTTTCACCTTTAAGTTCACCAGCAGGGGCTCCTCGTTTCGCAGTAGGGAGCGCTTTATTTTCAAATCTGAAGGTTGTGAGTTTGATCCTCACCCCCGGGGGACTTTTCTTGTCAATTTTTGGGCCCCCCTCTTGACCGGAGAGCCCTTCTTTCCCTTCCCCTTTAATAAAAAAACTTTTGCCTTCAAAAAAAGAATAGGAGCCCAAAACCTACAGACATGAACAAAAGGGCATGTTATCTTCCCTTTACAAACTGGGAGTTAAAAGGAGAGAATTTAAATGCTTCTAATTCAAGTCAAATCAAGAGATGTGGTTCAAAAGAAATACGTGCATAACAAAAGGCAGTCAGGTTGGAGATTTTGGACCTACAAGGAGCAAATCCACCATAATCCACTTATGTCTGCCAACAGTTTTGCGGCCATTTAATTTGTTCAGACATTGGCAAAAAACATGATTCCCATAATGGGAGTCGATCCTGGGCAAAAATTAGGCCTCCTAACTGCTAGACTATGTGGGAATGATATAAACCATCCTTCAGTAACCGGAAAGAGAAAAGGTTTACCTTGTGGCAGTCAGCCCTCAGCAAAAGGAAAGAGAAAACGTTTCCCACTGTGAGCTATCAACTGGGGACCTATAGTTGAATAAACAGTCGACTGCCTCGTTTGTGCAGTAGGTAGCGCGTCAGTCTGATAATCTGAAGGTCGTGAGTTTGATCCTCACACGGGGCATATTTTTTGTCAGATTTTGCCTCCCTCTTCACCGGAGAGCTACAGTTCTTTCCCAATTACCACAAAAATGGTAGCCATTCAAATAGAATAGGAGCCAAACCTACAGACAGCAACAGGGCATGTTAACTTTCTTGACAGCTGGGAGTCAAAAGGAAGAGACTTGAATGATGCTAGCATTCAAGCCAAATCAAGAGCTGTGGCTCAAAAAAGACGTGAATAGCAAAAGGCAGTCAGGTTTGAGATTTTAGACCCGCAAAGAGCAAATCCACCGTAAGCCACATATGTTTATCAACAATATTGCGGATATTTAATGTGTTCAGAGGTTTTCAAAAAGGGTAATTCCCATACCGGGAGTCGAACCCGGGCCGCCTGGGTGAAAACCAGGAATCCTAACCGCTAGACCATATGGGAATGTTGAGAACCCAGCTGCTGTAAACGCAAAGAGAAA
>JAODAL010085356.1:0-10615 GCA_025379985.1 Phyllomedusa bahiana
TTGAAAACTACCCCCCTTCCTGTATTCATTACAAAAATTAAAGTATTTGGCCCCCACATTTTTTTGCTGAAATTAAATGCAAACCCGGTGGTAAAAATAAAATTTGAATTTTTTCACAGGGTGTAAATTTAAATACATTTTTTTTGGCTTGTACTAAAAATGAAGAAATGTCCTCAAAATGTACCAAACCCTGTTTCTTTTTGTGTTCAGAAATATCCACATTGTGGCCCAAAATTTTTTGTCTAGACACACGACAGGGCCTAAAGGTAAAGCAGCACCCACTAGCTTTTAGTACACAAATTTAGCTTCAAAATGTTTTGGCCCCATTGGACATTTCTAAAAGGTATTAGCTACCTAAACAAATAGACACCCCAAAAATGACCCCATTTTAAAAACAAAACCCCCTTCCGTATTATTACAACATATCGAGTATTTCGGCCCCCAGTTTTTTGCTGAAATTAAGAAAACCCGGGAAAAAAAAAAAATTTTTGAATTTTTTCACAAAGTGTCAATTTAAAAAATTTTTTTTTTGGACATTTAAATAAAAATAAAAGAATGCACACCAAAATGTATCCCCCCTTTTTCTCTTGTGTTCAAAAATATCCCCTTTGTGGCCCTAATATTTTGTCTAGACACACGCAGGGCCTAAAGTTAAAGGGCACCCCTGGTTTTTTAGAAAGCAAATTTGCTTCAAAATGTTACTGGTCCCTTTGGACATTTCTTAAAGGTATTCCCTACCTAAACAATAAAACCCCCTAAAAAATTACCCCATTTTAAAAACTGCACCCCTTCCAGTATTCATCTACAGAACAGCAGTTTTTCGACCCCACAGTTTTTTGCTAAAAATTAATGCAAGGGCCCAGTGAAAAAAAAAAAAAAATTTTAAATTTTTTTTTTCCCAAAGGTGTCAATTTAAAATACTTTTTTTTGGAAATGTACAAAAAAATAAAAAAAAATGCACCCCAAAATGTTTCCCCCATTTCTTTTTTTTCAAAAATTCCCATTTACCCTTCTTATGCCTGGGACACAAAAGGGCCCACAGGTAAGAAGCCCACTGTCTTTCCAAGTTAAAAGGATTTTAGGCCCCATTCCTAAATGGGGTCCCTGAAAATGGACCCCCTCCCCCCAAAAAAATTTAAAAGAAAATTTCTTATGAACCTTATTAAATTTCCCAAAAAAGTTGCTACCCTGAAAAAATATGCACAAAAAAAAACTTGATTTTTTTTCATTTTTAGTAGAAAATTTAAATAATTTGGGGCGTATATAAATTTCAAAACGGGGGGGTTATAAATAGGCCGGGGTGGGTGGCAAGCAAACAATAATCCCGAGACTCACTTCGCCCCCCTTGTTTGCTGCAGACCCGGCCCCCTTTTTTTTGGATATTTTTGGCTCTCGTTGAAGGGATGGTCTGTAAAAAATGTCTTTCGCACCCGGCACCCATTCTGATCTATAGCCTACCCTTTGGTCGGGGGATTAAAAATGGGGAGCTTTTCAATGATTTTTTTTGGGGAAATTTCCAAGAAATAAAACCCCTGCCTTTGTTTTTTTTTGACAACAAAGCTTGTGCATCGCTACCTGGATGAGGTTTTGGGGCCCCTTTTTTTGTACCATGTTTTGGTTTTTTTTTTAACCCAGATAAGGCTGTAACTCTGGTCACACAAATCCACCCCCCCCAGAATTGTTGTAAGCATTACCACGTGGGTTTTTGTTTTTCAGAGAAGCCCCACGTTTTTTGGGCCATTTGTTTTCGCTTGGATGAATGTGCTGATCTATACAAAACCTTGGCGACATAAAATTTTAAGTGCCAGCACTTCCTCACCTTGAAAGGGCAAAACCCCCCTTTGGTAACCTTCTCTCAAAACCCCCGAAGGTAACCCTTCCGTTTTTTACGTATCGCCCCACGGGCCCAGTTTTGGCGAGTGCAGGGCTCTAAACAGGGCACACTAGATAAAACTGTCTGTGTACATTATTCCCCTTGTGTGAAAAGGGCCCCCAATAAATCCCACACAATTTTGCCAGTGTACCATTTTTGGGGAGGACCCTGGTGGAAAAAAATTCAGGGCCCCTCCCTTCTAGATTTTAAAAGCAGAGGGGGGTATCCAGGGGTGCTTTACAAAAATTATATATTTTTCACTCCATATTTTGCCTTTGGAGGGTATAAACTGGCGAAAAGGGGAACCCCTTTAAAATTCATTACCCTCATCCACCCCCAAATTTTGTTCAGGAGTATATGTCCTAAAAAAAAATTATTTAAAAAAATTTTGGAAAGGCCTTAATTCATAAAAGCCCGGGGGAAGATTTTTGTCACTGGGAAGGGGGGGGTGGACGTTTTCATTAAAATGCAGAAATCGGATAATCATTTCAACCGCTTCGGGACATAATCCCGGAAAAATTGGGAGGGGCATTATGGCATTGATGCCCAGTAAGAACGAATTGAAATTTTCTTTACGATCCCCATGTTAAGGTTAACCCCAAAATTTTTTCTTTTTTTTATTTGTGGAGTCCCATCTGAGCATAACGAGATGAGGGTTTTTTTGCAATATACTGGATGGCATACAAAATTTTTTTTCCTTTAAAATGGTCCCTTTTTTTGAAGTGATAAAAAAATTGAAAAAAAAACCCCGGGTTTGAAAAAAAATTACTACATTAAATTTATGCCCGGGAGCAATAAAATTTCTTTTATTAGGGAAAAAAATGACGTTGTAGGGATCACATTTTAAAACAATTGGGGGGGGGGGTTTTTGCAGTTACAGGGGGTGCACTTTTACTGCACTTGATTTTGTGGCAACGCACCTTTTCTATACCACCCCTACTTTTCAGAGGAAATTTACTTGAAGCAAATCTTCACTCTTTCTTTAGGTTTTTTTAAAAATCAACATCAATGTTGGGATCACATCAAATCTGCGCACAGCACTCATATGCCTTTCCCCGGCAGTGTATCTCCTGGAAGCCAATATTCTCTTATCCAAAAGCCAAATAAAATAAAATGTAACCAATGTTTTTTTTTTTTTACTTTTTAAAAATTTTTTTTTTTTCACCCCTAAACCCAACCACAAGCCACGAACTAAAAAGCAACGCTCAACGCTGTTCAAACCATACTATTTCCCAAAATAAAGGACATCGTCCTTTTTTTTTGGGGGCCCCACGACTATGAATAATATAACTATTTTTAACGTATTTAAAAAAAAAGTTAATTTTTTTTTATGTTTTAATTTTTTTTTAACACCCCTAAAGCCCACACCCTAAACTCAAGCCACAAGCCACGAACTAACAGCAACCGCTCAACGCTGTTACAACAGAACAATAAGCTGAACTAAATGGAGTCTGTCCTTTTTTTTTTGGGCCCACAGATATGTAATAAAATAACTATATTTTTGCGTATTAAAAAAGTTTAATTTTTTTTATTTTTAAATTTTTTTATCACCCCCAAAACCCACACCCCAAAATCAAGCCACAAGCCAGAACTAAAGCAATGCTCACGGCTGCTAAACCCGCACAAAAGGGTGAACAAATGGACCTCTGCCTTTTTTTTTTTTGGCCCCACAAAAAATTAAAATATTAACGATTTTTTTTTTTACTTTTTGTTAAATTTTTCAAATTTTTTTCTATGAAAGCTAAAGCACACCGCCTAAACCCAAACAGACAAAGACCCAAAAACCGCTGTTACAAACACGGTGTGGTGTGTGTGGTGTTATATGTATATAAACATATATATATATATATATATAAAATATATATATATATATATATATATATTTTAAAATATAGTGTATATATTCTTCGCAAAAGAAGTGTTTTTTTGTGTAACAGCGCCTTTAGCAAGCGTTTAAACAACAGAGTTTATGTGTGTGTGTGTATATATTTATATATATATATATATATATATATATGTATATATGTATATATGTATATATATATATATATGTATATAGTGTATATATAATATTGTATATGTTCACTTTTTTTGTGTAAAAGGTGACAGGTGATTTTCTGAGGGGACAGATTTTTGACAGTATCTGTTTCCCTTCACAGCTAGAACGGTATGAGGGGAAACAGATACATTTTTTCACTTTTATATCATGTGTGTGATCACTGTGATTGGATATCACAGTGATCACATGGTCAGGAACCAATTATATTGGCTCCTGATCGGCATCCAAGAACATAAGCTGTTACTAACAGCTTGTTCTTACAGCAGGAGCTGTCAGATTGACGCTCCGTGCTGTTTTCTTCATTGAAACAGCTGGGGTCGCTGTGATTGGCTGTCACAGCGATCACATGATCAGGAGCCAATAGATTTGGTTCCTGATCGATGCTCTAAGAACCGAAGCAATCTGCAGCTGGTTCTTAGAGCAGAAGCGCTCACAGCGCTTTTAACTCCGCTTCTCTGCAGCGACGCCAAAAGACGTCGCTGCAGCCGAAGTACCCGCACCGTCCGTCGTCAAAAGACGGGGGGCGGTCGTTAAGGGGTTAAACTAACCCTCACTAAAACTGAACTTCTAGTCATCCCACCGTCTACTAACCACCCCCACCCTGCTATCTCTCTGTGTGTG
This sequence comes from Phyllomedusa bahiana, assembly GCA_025379985.1. Lineage (NCBI taxonomy): Eukaryota > Metazoa > Chordata > Amphibia > Anura > Hylidae > Phyllomedusa > Phyllomedusa bahiana. The sequence continues at coordinate 4,554 of JAODAL010085356.1, forward strand.
TGTGGCACCACCATTTCTCCTAGGCAGCACCCGCTGTTTTTGGGGTTATACTAGACTCGGATCTGTCCTTCACCCCCTATACAATCCCTTGCCCGATCCTGTCACCTGCACCCAAGAACATCTCCAGAATCCGTCTTTTCTCACTGTGGAAATAGCCCAAACTCTCATTGTTGCTCTTATTCTTTCTCGTCTTGACTACTGTAACTCCCTGTTATCGGTCTCCCTCTCTGTAAAACTCTCCCCTCTCCAATCTGTCCTGCATGCAGCAGCCAGGCTTGTCTTTCTTTCCAGCCGCTATACTGATGCCTCTACCCTGTGTCAGTTTCTGCAATGGCTTCCTATTCAGTACAGAATACAACATAAACTAATCACTCTCACCTATAAAGCTCTCCACAGTGGTGCACCCCCCTACATCTCCTCCCTCATCTCTGTCTGCCACCCTACCCAGGCTCTCCGCTCTGCTACTGATCTAAGATTACACACCTCACTCATCCGAACCTCCCATGCCCGTCTCCAAGATTTTGCACGTATTGCACCAGTTCTCTGGAACATGTTACCCCATTTGATCAGGCACACTCACAACCCTCACAGTTTTAAGTGCACTCTGAAAAACTCATCTTCTTAGACAAAGCCTATCAAGATCCCTAATTGTTAACCCCCAAATTCTGTCACACATTCATCACTTCCTAAACTTTGGTACCCACAGGCACTTATCTGTATATAGATGTATGGTTGGGATGGCAGGTTCATCCACTTTTTTGTATACTACCCCATATTTATGTAACATGGCTGGACCATTGTAAACCAAGCACTTGTAACCCTTTGTTTCACCCATACACCCTAATAGATTGTAAGCTCTTGCGAGCAGGACCCTCACACCGCGTGTCTGATTTGTACGTAGCTTTTTTATAATATAATGCCTGGTTTGTCTGTGCTTATTCCCTCTATATTGTAAAGTGCTGCGGAATATGTTGGCGCTATATAAATAAAGATTATTATTATTATTATTATTTGGATAACACAACCAATCAGAGCTCAGCTTTTATTTCATACAGTGGTCTTGAAGAATAAAAGCTAAGCTCTGATTGCTTGGTATGGTCAACAAAGACAGTCTTAGTGCTATACAGCTTTCAAACATAAGGCCCTTATTTCGACATCTATGAATTTGCCTTCACATTTTATTGCCGGTTTTATAGATGTATGAACAGGCATACAGCCAAACTTGGCATAATGTGTGTAAATTTTGGTGCTAAACTGCCAAAGTTTGGCACATAACGCTCTCTGCACCAATTTTGAATGTTATGCGGCAAACATTCATACTGTTATATTATACACTCCTCTATATCTATTTAGAACTGGTGTATTGGCATCAAGTTATGAAAATGATGCATGTATGAAAACTGTCTAGGTCTAAAACTCACTTTGTTGTCCATACCAACCAATCAGAGCGCCCCTTTTTGTCCAGAGCACTATATGAAATTAAAGAGGTGCTCTGATTGGTTGCTATGGGCAACCAAGTGAGTTTTAGACCTAGACAGTTTTCATACATGTGGCCGTTAGTCTTTACATGTTAACATCCTCAATCCATTATGGAATACACCTGTCTAATGATGAAAATCTGATGAAGCAGGGAATGATTCCTGTGAAATGTGTAGTCTTTTACCCCCGAGCTAAATGTTTTAATGTTTTAGTCTGTTTTATTCTACGTTTTATGGTCGTTGTGTGTTCTCTGTAAATTTTTTTTTACAATGTTCAAATAATAAAACTGACAAAGAGACGTACAGTCGCCTAATTTATAACATTATCACTAGGAGAACCGAACTGACTACATAGATCTGACTATTTGCTCAGCCAGCCCAAGTGCGCTCCACAGAGCCCCCTATCCCAGTTTTCTGTATAGTTATATTGATGACAAGGTGCACCATTAATATCTTGAATGGGCTAGGATTTGCCAAGCAATGAAGCCACTCTGCTCCCTACTATGTGACTAAATTAAAATGTGAAACAGGTACATTTTGGACAAGTAAATTCATAGAGAGTAATTACACTCATTTGGTAAAGTATCCCTTGCACAGTGCAAATGCTATTTCCTATTCTTGAATGCCCATAAATGAATTAGTTACAGTTATGTTAGCATCTCTCCAATCTATCCAAAAGCAACTAAATACATATATAACATGTGTCAGCTCTGTAAACCATCTGCTATGCTTCAATATATGCATTCCACTTTTGATAACAATGTATTCTTCACTTCTCAAGGAAAGTGATGACTTTTCCATTATTAAAAGTTCAACCTTACAGACAACATATTGCTTTGTTTGGAAATACTTGAATTGTTCCCAAGCAGCAGCACACTACGTGTATCAAGTAAATTTTAGCAATTAATTATTAAAGAAGTTGTCTCACTACACTTTCAGCCTACTTCAATGTGTCTGGCAGTATAGTATTTTTGAATTCAGGGGCGTGCTTCTTGTCTGCCTCTTCTCCTCCTCCCTCCCCTCAGCACACAGACAGCTCTCCTCCTCCGACTGCAGTAACTTCTATATAGCAGGGGGAAGGCGAGGGGGTTTTGCTGCCAGGGTTAACCCTGTGTGTGCCTGCCTAGATCTACTGCTCACTGCTGGATCAGCTGCACTGTGCTGTTCCTCTCCACAGAGTCAGGAGACAGGAGAGGGCTGATCTATGAGTGTGGAGACAGAGGTCTGTGAAGCTGTGTATGCTAATAGCAGAGCAGGGGGGTATGCAAGTGTTCCTTTTAAACCCCTGCTTAGCATACAAATCCCACGGACATCTCAAGCAACAACAAACAAACCCTGTCAGAACAGACACAGGGCAGCTGTGAAGTGTGTTTACTAATAATCACGAAAGTTCACTAATACAGCAGAGCAGGGGGGGGATTTTGAACCGTTCACATGCCCCCTGATTTGTTCTATTATATAGTCAAAGCTCCACAGAAAACCCTCATGATTATAGTAAAAACATTCACTGCTGTCCCCCATCGTGCGACCACAGATCAGCCTCACCTCTGCTCTCCTCAATCTGTGTAGAGAGCGGAGGGAGCAGGCACACACAGGGTAATCTACACAGACACAGAAGCCAGAGCCCTCCCCCTCTCTTCCCTACAGAAGCATACTGTGCAAGAGGGGCTCTGTGCTCTGACCTGTATTCAGAAGCTGATGAGTCACCAGCACTGGCAGCCAGTGAGATAAAAATCAACAGGTCGGCTGCTATAGTGATTTGAGAAGCTGATGCACTCCTACTACCAGGGATAACTCAAAATCAGTAGGACATTTGTAATTAACATATATTGCAAAGCTGCTTGTTTTTTAAAGATCTTTTAATTAAAACCCAATCATTGTAGCGAGACAACCCCTTTAAATCCACAATTGTCCTAGCATATTTTGGTATTAAAAAAGTAATGAGAATTTTGTGACATTATATTTTACAATCTCAGTATAATTTTTAGTGAACTTCCACACTCTGTTTCATTTTATTACAAAGATAATACTCGAAAACAAGTTTTGTTTTTCAGGAAGAATTACTCAAACACAGCATAACCTGCTAGTGGAAACTGTAAGTAGAGTTACCATCCTGAATCTCAGGATATCTGAAATCCAGAGCATTTTTAAGGATTTCTGATGCATTTCTGCAACATGTTTGCTGCAGATTTGGTTTTAATTTTGTATAGGGATTAACATCTCAGTGGAACTAACCCACTTGCAGGTAAGTCAACCCAGAATCCACACTGGTTTCATGCCAAGGAATGTCACCTTCCATAGTGAGGATCACAAATGGTAATCATTAGGTGCAGATTGCACCAGGTTTTCATGCCAATTGTTGAAAACCACAAGAAAAAATGCCCGGTGGATTTGGTGTTTGTTATACCGTGGCTGTTCCCTTCAATCACAGGCATGCCCTTATATCTTGGCACCACGGCCCGCACTCTGTTCATCTCTTTTCTCGGCTCCCTATCACATGGCATGACATAGTTGATGTCTGTAGCCGTGGATGCTATCATCTTCCTGCTTGTCTCCTCCGCCAGTCCCCTGTAGTTGCATGTCCACCTACAGCATGCATGCATGTCCTGATTTAAGGGGCCAGCAGAAGCCATCCCAATTTCACAGACCCAAATACCTGGAACCCCATGTTTTTTAAAGTGTTCCCCCCCCTTTTGCCCAGCCATTTGTTTGTGCATTTAGGGGCTGTTAGCAAGTACTGTAGTATTGTGTATATTTTCTGGTATCAACCTTTGGCTAGTCCCAACCCCCTTACACTGGAATCCTGCCGGCCCTGACCTTCTTCGTGGAATCTGTCCAGATCTCTGCCTGGCCCTTCTGGTCTTCTGCCTGTACTTTAATTCTCACTGCAAGAGGGTAATGGCCAAGGAATTTCTCACAGCAAAGTCCAAGCCGGCCTACAGGGCTTAAGGTTGAAGACCAGTTTCTTAGATTCTACTCTTCATCATGGCCTTATCCAAAAACTCAGCTTTAATCAAAGGATCCCAACCTTCTTTAACACAAAAAAAATTTTTGGGGGGAATAATGGAACTATCGCTCAAAGTCATTTTTGCATCTATTTTCATGCCCAAATGTGCCTGAAGTATGTAAGTTTTTTTTATCGTTCATGAATGTGAGAGCGATTACTTTCTTCTCATCGGGTCGATGCGATACGGCAATTTTCAAGAGGGAAATTTTTGATAGTCGATAAAAGATTTTTTCCGATGCCATTAAAATTATGGGAGAGGAACAACACCTTCATTATTCACCCAAAAGGGGGGAGAAGCTGGAATTAATATCCCCAACAGTCAAAGGGTACCTATACATCTTAGGCAAAAACACTTAAGGGTTTTAAAAAGCCACAGAAAAAAAAACCCATCCATTCATATCCCTGTCTTGTACCACACCTGACCCTTAAACCTCATCACCCACAAATTAAAAGTGCCAGAAAGCAGTTTTATTTGAACCCCTTTTACTTGAACGGACATTTCATACCCTGTCCGCAATGAGCATGGCCCCAAACCTGATAAAACCCCAAAGGGTTAAAAAATGCAGGAAAAAAAAAAAGGGGTCTTTATACCACCCCTTTTTGTTGAACTGGACATTGCTATTCTGTCCTGTACCGAAATGCCATTAAACCTGTTGACCCACAGATTAAAAAAGGCCCGGGGGAAAAGGGGTCTTTTAACCACCTTTTTAGTTTAAGGAATTGAATTTTTTCTGTCCTTACCCAAATGACCATTAAACCGTCTGACCCCAATTTAAAAAATGCTGGGGAAAAGGAGTCTTTGAACCACCATTTTAGTTAACTGGACATTGACTATACCCGTCCGTCCACAGTATCCATTAAACCTTCTGACCCACAGATTAAAAAAATGCCCGGGAAAAAGGGGGACTTTTTAACCCCCCATTTTAGTTTTAATGGACATTGAATATATCGTCCCGTACCGCAAAATGACCATTTAAACCCTTCTGACCCACAGATTAAAAAGTGCCGGAAAAAAAAGGAGTCTTTAAACCACCTTTTAGTTTTACTGACATTGACTAACCTGTCCCGGGGCCACAGAAGAGCCCCAAATTCTGACCCCCCAAAATTTTAAAAAATTTCCGGAAAAAGGGTCTTTGAACCATATTTTAGTTTCACTTGGGCATTTACTATAACTTCCCGGGCCCAGCATGAGCCCCAAACCTCAGACCCCCAGATTAAAAAGTGCCGGAAAAAGGGGTCTTTGAACCACCATTTTAGTTTTTCCCGGGCATTGAATAACCTTTTTTCCCGGGGCCCCAGCGGCCCAAACCTGCATACCCAGATTAAAAAAGGGCCGGGAAAAAAAGGGTCTTTGAACCCCCATTTTAATTTCATGGAAATGACTATCCTGTACTGGGCCACAGAGAGCCCCCAAAACCCGCTGACCCCCAATTTAAAAAGTGCCGGAAAAAGGGCCTTTAACCACCCTTTTGTTTAAATTTTCATTACAACCTGCCTAACCCAGCATACACTCAAACCCGTTGCCCCCAGATTTAAAAAATGCCGGAAAAGGAGTCTTTAACCCCATTTTTTGGGAC
>JAODAL010085357.1:0-10614 GCA_025379985.1 Phyllomedusa bahiana
CCAAAACTATGAAGGCAGCCATTTGGAGTTGCTTTAACAGCATTTAAAAGAGATGCTTTTCAGCAGCTTCAGGGGATAGGACCCTTTTGGAACAGCGAGTTTTAGTTTCTGCGGGGAGAGTGGCTTTGGGCATGCTCTGTGAAGTTGTGAAAATTTTCCCCCATGTGGGATGAAAAGCTGTTGTTATTATGGACTGGTGTCACATTTTTTGTAATTTTTCCCTGATTATATATGTTTGAGAAAAATAATATAATATATATATATATATATAATATAATATATATATAAATATATTATATTATATATATTATACACACAACATATATATTTTATATATATATATTTACATATATATTGTAAAAAAAAAAAACAAAAAACTAAAATACCCCCCTAGATTCAATAATGAAATTCCCCCTATTGCATTTTCTTCATTACATAGTGGAATGTGTTGGAACAAAAAAAACAAAAAAATGATAAATGAAAATCAAGATAGTATCCCATGAAGGTCAGGTTTTGGGAAAAATGTCAAAATCAAAGTAAAAATTAAAATTTCGGCTGACCCAACTTCAGTGGAAACGTTCAAGAAAAATTGAGGGCTCGGGGTATTTGTGTGGGGCCCCGTGCCTTATCCCCCTTTGCAAAGCCTGGCATGCTCCTGTGAGGAAAGCGGATGTTTCCTGAGGATTCGTTAAGTGATGTCATGATGGGCCCCCTATTTTTTAAAATTTTATGGACTGTTAAAAACGGTGTATCCCCAAAGGATTGGGGCGCTAGCAATGTGGTGCCAAATTCAAAAGGGGTCAAAAAGTGATCAGGAAACTAGGGGCCCAGTAAGCTTGCCCTTGTTTTTGTTAAAATGTTTAAAGGTTTTTCTCAGAGATGCAAACTGGAGTTTTCCCAAAAAAAATGTAGACGCCTTTCCCAGCAGGGGTTCATAAAGGGACGGTCCTGTCAGACTAATCTCATCAGCTTCTATGAGGAATTCAGTGCTAGACTGGATCACGTGAGGCATTTGGTGTCATATATTTTGATTTTTTAAAAGATTTGATCGGTGCCACATAAAAAGGTTGGTAATAAAAATGGAATCTTGGACGGGGGGAAAATGTGTGGGGGGTGGGTAATAACGGGCTCACTGATGAAAACAAAGGGTAGAAATTAAACGGGTACATACTCAGACGGACCCCGTTACTAGGGGGTCCCAAAGGGTCATTTTGGGGCCCTACCCTCTTTAAATTTACATTAATGATCTTCACGGGGAATACACAGTAGAATATCGATCTTTGCAGGCGATACAAGCTCGTAAAGTAATCAACACAATAAGGATAAATGTTATTAAAAAGGGATCGGATAAGTTGGAGGCCGGGGCGGGGGAAATGGCAGATAGGTTTAACATGAAATGAAAGGTTTATGACATGGGAAGAGAAATCATTACATGTTACATGTTAAATGGAAAAACCGGGGAAAAAGTGAAATGGAGAAGGACGGGGGAATCTGGGGGAAGTAAATTAATTGTACAGCCGGTCAGGCACAGCAGAAAACAAATAGGATCAGGGGGGGGATTAAAAGGGGGATAGATGCACATAAAAGAGAACATTATTCTTCCCCATTATACAATCATGGTTAGACCAACGGGAAATATTGGACAGTTTTGGGCACAAGTCACGGAAAGAAATTGTAAGCTTGAACAGGTAAAAAGGGGGGTCCAAAAAATTTTAAAAAAGATAGGTGGATACAGTAACAGAAATTAAATTTTATTTTTTTAAGAAAAAAAGGCTTCGGGGGGAATAATAAAATTTTAAATACATCAAAGGTAAATTAGAGATCTTCCAAGATTTATTTATACACAGGGCTGTACTGAACAAGGGGGCTCCTCAAAAGTCTTGAGGAAGGAAAGTTTTTTTTCACTAAACTAAAAAGGGATTCTTTATGTAAGGCAGTGAGCTAGGGAAATTCTCTCCCAGAGGGACTTGTCATGGTGAATTCAATCCCGAGTTCAAAAAGGGGTTTGGATGCATTTCGGGCAAATTAATAACAAGTTACATGCTAGGAATTTCGGGGGGAGAGGAGTCAATGATCCGGATTTTTTGATTGCCAGTTTGGGTCGGAAGGAATTTTTCCTAAAAATGAACACTTGGGGTTCTACTCTTGGGGTTTTTTTTTGCCTTCCTGGATAACACTTAGCACAACGGGGTAAACTAGATGGAAAAACTTGTCTTTTTTTCCCTTAACAACTATGAAACTATAATCTCCCCCCAGACCTGGATTAAAGCATCATTGAACCCTGGACATCTGGCTGCAAGTGGCATTGGTTGATGGGAACGAGATGTCCCAAATGTGCTCGATTGGTTTCGGTCGGGGGAAAATAGCCCAGGCCATCCATAGCATCAATGACTTCATCATACAGGACCTGCTGAACATTCACCCATGTGGGTCTAGCTTATCCTGTCAAAGGAACCAGGGGTCCATGCATTGCTACGGTCTCACAAGGGGTTGAGGTTTTCACCCCCGGGTTACCAAAATGGCACAGGGTACCTCTGGTTAGCACAGGGAGGGTGCGGCCCACAAAAAAATCCCTCCCGGGCACCTTTCCCTGCGGGGGAATTGCAGGCGGCGTGTTTTCCGGCTTTCCCCAGCCTGTCACAAGGCTCAGGTAAACCCAAATCCCAATCACCCCAGGGAGTCTGTTTTCACAGTTTGGGCGCACAGGGATATCGGGGGTGTGGAGGTCATTTTGCAGCTCTAGCACTGCTCCTTTCAAAAAGGGAAGGGGTATGGTCCTGCTGTGGATTGTTCCCTTCCCTAGGCCCCCCCCACATTTTGGTGTACGGGTCTGTCTATAGTATCTGCTCCCCCGCTTGGCTGTGCTGCAGGCACACAACCCTTTTCTTGCAATACCGAGAACTTCTGTGGGTTGTAGAAAACCACCACATGCTACCTTTGGGATGAGACAACAAAAATGCAAAAGTGCCCAAAGCAAACCCAAAAAAAGGAGAAAACCCAAAAAAATGTCTGTGATACCCCCCTGCAAAACCCACTCCGTTAAGGGGGTTTGTCTTCCCATTGCCTAATTTTCCTGTTGTCTGTTCCCATTTGCACAACTCAGGAAAATTTGATTCATAATCAATGTCGATTCATAACTGGAAAGGGTTTGTTTTTCCCGATGTGGGGGGTTTGGAGTTACATTGTGTTAAGAGCCCTTTTTTTTTTTTTTGGGCAGTGTGTTTGTATTAAAAATATAAATATATTATTATTTTATAATATATAATATTTTAATATATACTTATATATTGGGTGAAAGTATGAAAAAACATCCCCAAAAAATTTTTTCAAAAATACATTAAAACATAAAAACTGATTTAATTATTATCATATTCTGAAGACCCATTTCTCTCTGCTCTTGTAAAAAGAAAATGTGTAATTTTGTGTGATAAACTGTCTAAACCCCCCTCTCGTTCAAACAGCTCTGACCAAATAGGGCCCAGACTTCACAAGAAATTAAAGGTGCAGTATTTGGCACCAAGAGTTTAAACCGTCTTGTATTGTCTTAATTCATGGATAAACTTTTTTTCTAGCAACACCAAACCCTTTTCACTTTCCCTCATACCCCTTTAACTATTTTTGAAAGGGGGGGACCATTTTTTCTGCTGAAAGGGGCCACCCCATTAGGAAACGTTGTTGCCGAGGGGTGTACTTGCCCCTAAAACAATTTTTACCAGACGGCATCACACTGCCTCCACCATTTTTTGTTAGTGCATCCTGGGGCCCTCATTTTTTCCCGGGAAACGACAAACGACCGTTGTCCCGTGATGTAAAAGAAAAAAAATTATGAGACAATACCCCTTATTTTCCTTGCTCCACAATCCAGTTCCGATTCCTTCAAAAGCTTTTTTTTGGCAGTGGACAGGGGCCGGCAGCCAAGGGCCAGTTTGGGGATAAAAAGCCCCCTTTCCACCAAAGGATGCACTGTGTGTTCTGACTGCTTTTTATCAGATCGCAAAAAACTTTTTTTTTTAGCAATTTGTGCCCAATAAATTTTTGTGGGTTGGGTCGATGAGTAACTTTTTTCTCCCAAAATGCCTTTAAAAAGCTTTGGGTGCCCCCGGCCCTGTTATGGTCCCCAGTTTTCCTTTCCCTTTCAAACCCGGTAACCCCCCAATTCCCCGCAAAACTAGATGCATACTCAATCTTAGCCATCATAATTTGGCCCCTGTAAAATTTTCTTTGGATGCTTCAACTGCTCATTTTTTTCCTGCTTTCATTACATGAAAATGACTGTTCAAATTGTTTCCTGAAATATCAATTTCCGTAGGTGAAAATTGTAAGAGGTAATCAATGGGTAGGTTTTATGAAAGGGTAAGGATGAGTGGTAAAGACAAGGGGGGAATTTATTTGGCAAGTCAAAAATTTTGGTACAATGGTCTCCAAAATACTGGCATACTGCTTATTGGAAACAATTGCCATTTTTAGTGTTTTACAAGTTTTTAGAACTTCTGGGATTTGTCGACAAAAAAAGATTGTGGTCTCACTAAGAGGGGACTTGGCCTTAAAATGTGCAACATTTTGCTGCAAGATCCCTATAAACCGGGGTGGGCAATTAATTTTCCCCTGGGGCACAAGACAATTTGGGAATGGTTTTAGACTGCCGACTAATTATTTTGTCAGTTTTACCCAATCCATATACTATGGACTCCGGAAATTATTGTAACTCTTATCAATCGCTTGAGCCTTAAAACCTTCTTAACGATGTTAGGACTTTAAACGCGAAAAGTTTATGCCCCCCCCCCCCAGGTAAAAAAATTGGTCCCCCAGTAGGTAGGGATATAGGTTTTTTCCCCCAGAGGGGTATTGGCAGGTTATAGGGTCCCCCCGTGGGTATATAGGTAGGTTATATGTTCCCCCAGTGGGTATATAGGTAGGTTGTATGTCATCCCAGTGGGTATATAGGTAGGTTATAGGTCCCCAGTAGGTATATAGGCAGGTTATAGGTCCCCCCGCAAGTAAATAGGTAGGTTATAGGTCTGCCAGTTGGTATATAGGCAGGTTATAGGTCCCCCAGTAAGTATATAGGTAGGTTGTAGGTCCCCCAGCAAGTATATAGGTAGGTTATAGGTCCCCCAGCAGGTATATAGGTAGGTTATAGGTCCCCCAGCAGGTATATAGGTAGGTTATAGGTTCCCCAGTTTGTATATAGGCAGGTTATAGTTCCCCCAGCAGGTAGAGAGGGCTAATTAAAAATAAAAAACGAACAGTGCTCAACTTTCCTCCGCTCCCTGAAGCTCCTTTTTTCTCCCGCCATATTCCTGCACAAGCGGCGTGACGTCATTAGGCCAGCCGCCTGTACTGTGTACTCTGGTGAGCCGCAAGCCTGCTTTCAGCCCATCGGAGTACTCTGCGGAGTGGAGAGCCTTCACTCTCTGCTCCCCAGAAGCCTGCAACTGTATGTAAGTCCAGGGACACACATATAGTAAGTAACTGGCGCTGCCATCGCCGATCGCCAGGTCCCAAGACGATAGCTTAGCGACCGGTATCGACTTGGGACCTTTAATGATCGGCGGAGGGAATGGGTCGGATGTGGCCTGCGGACTGTACAATACCCTGGTCCGCTAAAAACTAAACCCAAATAAAAATGGTGTAAATTTAAACAGAAGTGTCTAACCATGCGTCCCATTTATCAAACCCTCTAGTCTAAGTTTACACTAACTATTAGACAGTATTAATTAATCTGCCCATTGATTATCAGCATCTGTGAGCCTGCATAAATTCTGTGCAACAGAACCTAAGAAGGCCTAGAGGGAAGGTATGAAGACGCCAATAATGACGGTCTGTTTAAGGGGGACTGAAAAATCGTTCTCTTTGACAGATCAAGGTTACACTTATGGGCAGTCCCGGACTGACCATAGGGCAAACCGGGCATTGCCCGGCGGGCCGCTAGGGTCCGGGCCGCAGGCCGGCTCGGATTGCCCGCCGAGGAGGACGGTGCCCCCCCCCCGGGGGGGCCCCGAGTGCCGGTCTGTGGGCGCTAAAAGGGGGCCGCAAAGTCGCATCAGGACCGGCCCCCCTGGGGCCCGGGGGCCGATAGGCCCCCCCTGGGCCAAAAAGGGGCCCTCCCACGGCCGGGTCACTGACCCCCCCATGCGGGCCATCACGGCCCGCCGCCAAACACCGCGGGGGTCCCAAGCAGCACCGTGGCGGCATCGGGGATCTACTGACCCCTCTCCCTTAGCCCCCAGGAGGCCGCGGGGCGGGGCCGCATGTAATGACTCATGGGCGCGCCTGCTCCCGCCCCCCCGCACTCTCCCAGTGAGCGGCCACGGCCCTCCGGAGTGAAGGGAGGAGGGTAAAACCGGGTGAGTTTTTACGTTTTTTTTTTTTTTTAATCTACTTAAAAGTCCCTGGCGCCTATCCCTGCCTCTCCCCGGCTATATACTCCCCCTGGGCCCCTCCCCCGGCTTATATACTGCCCCTGCCCTGCCCGGCTATATACGGGCCCCCTCCCCCTTTCCCTGGTATAAACTGCCCCTGCCCTGGCGGGCCTATACGCCCCTGCCCGGGCCCAATACTCCCCCTTTGCCCTGGTTTGCCTATACTGCCCCTCCCCTTTGGCATAACGGGCCCCGGCCCGGGGGCAAATATCCTGGCCCCTGCCCTGCCCTGGCAAATACGGGCCCCTGCCCCTGGCGCCTATACTCCCCTCCCCTCCCGGCTATTACGCCCTCCCCTGGTAAAAATACTGCCCTGCCCGGGCTGCCTAAATTTGCCCCTGCCCTGGCTATATACTCCCCCTTTCCCCCTGCCCGGGGCCAATATACGGGCCCCTTTGGCCCTGCCCGGGCTGCCTATACTCCCCCCTCCCCTGGCTATATACTGCCCCGGGGGGGGGGGGGGGGGGGGGGGGGGGGGGGGGGGCCTCCCGGGCTATATTCTAGCCCCTGCCCGGGCTGCCTATACGGGCCCCTGCCCGGGGCTATATATTTTCCCCCCTTTGCCCTCCCCTTTGGCTATATATTTGCCCCTGCCCTGCCCTGGCTATATCCCTCCCCTCCCGGGCCCTGCCTATAATACCCCTGTCCTGGCTAAAATCCCCCCTGGCCTGCCCGGGCTATATACTGCCCCTGCCCTCCCCTTATATACTGCCCCTCCCCCTGGTTTATATCCGGGCCCCCTGCCCTCCCCTGGCTAAATACTGCCCCTGCCCTGGCTATAAACTCCCCCGCCACCCCCTGGTTTCCCTATACTGCCCCCGGGTGCCCTGGCTATATATTTGGCCCCTGCCCTCCCCTGGCTAATACAAAAGCCCCGCCCGGGCCCTTGCCTTTAAAGCCCGGGGGGGGGGGGGGCCATATACTCCCTGGCCGGGGGGCCCAGGGTATAACGGGCCCCCCTCCCCGGGCAAATAAAACTGCCCCTCCCCTTTGCCCGGCAATACTCCCCCTCCCCTGGCTATAAACTGCCCCTCCCCTTTTGGCCTATAAACTCCCCCCTGCCCTGGCTGCCTATAATACCCTGTCCGGGCTATAATACGCCCTGCCCGGCTATAAAAACTGCCTTTTGCCCTGGCTAAAATACTGCCCCCCCTGCCCTCCCCGGGCTATAAAACTCCCCTGCCCTGGTTATAACTGGCCCCTTTCCCGTCTATATCTCGCCCTTTTTTTTTTTTGGCTTATATATTTCCCCTCCCCTTTCTTATCCCGCCCCTCCCCCTTTGGCTGCCTATAATACCCCTGCCTGGCTATATACGGGCCCCTGCCCTGCCCTTTCCAAAACTTCCTCTGCCCTGGCTATATATTTCCCCCCTTGCCCCCCCTGGCTAAAATACGCCCCTGCCCTGCCCGGGCTATAACGGCCCCTCCCCGGGCAAATATACTGCCCCCTTTTCCCCCCTTTGGCTATAAACTGCCCCTTGCCCGGGTTTTAATATACTGCCCCCTCCCCTTGGCTATATACGGGCCCCTCCCCGGGCCTAAAAATACTGCCCCTGCCCTGGCTAAATATGCCCTGCCCTGGCTACCTATACCCCCCCCCGGGCTAAAAGAGGGCCCTCCCCTTTGGGGACTACTGAAAAACCCCCTGCCTGGTTTAAAAAGATCCCCCCCTCCCCCTGCTATATGATGCCCTGCCCTGGCTCCCTATACCCTGCCCGGCTACCTATACCCTGCCCTGGCAAACCTATACCCTCCGCAAATATGATGCCCTGCCCCGGGCTACTTCCCCCGCCTGGCTACCAAAATACACTGCCCTTTGGCTTATGATGCCCTGCCCTGGCTACTGATCCCCTCCCCCTGGCTACCTTTTACCCTCCGGGCTTTTTATAAATGCCCCGCCCTGACAAACTGATACCCGGGCCTGGCTAAACCCATATACTTCTGGCTATATGATGCCCTGCCCGGCTACTATGCCCTCCCCTGTCAAATTGAAACCTTTCCGGGCACCAAAACCCCCTGCCGGGTTTATATGATGCCCCCCCCCCTGGTTTAATAAATCCCCTGCCGGGCTATTTTTAAAACCCTTTCCCCCGGGCTACCAAAATACCCGCCCTGGCAACCTAAAAACCCTGCCCGGTTTACCTCCCATACCCTCCCCGGGCCCTCCCTGATCCCTTTCCCCTGGCTACCATACCTGTCTGGCTAAAATATCCCCCTGCCCTGGCTACTGTTTGCCCGGGCCCTTTGGCTACTAAAGCCCTCCCTGGCTACTGATCCCCTCCCCTTGGCTATATGATCCCCCTGCCCGGCTACCTATAACCCTCCCCTTGGTTTGCCTATAATGGGCCCACGGGCCTACCTTACACAACCCCTTTGGCTCCCTTTATAATAGCCCTGCCCCCCAAACCATCACTGCCCGGCGCCTATACACGCCCTTTCCTCCCGGGCATATTTGTCCCTCCCCTTCCTGCATACTGGCCCTGCCTGCCTGCATACGGGCCCCGGCCGCCTGCATACTGGCCCTCCCTGCCTGCTTTACGGGCCCCGGGCCTGCCTCCATACGGGCCCCTGCCTGCCTAATGGGGGCCCTCCCTTTTTTTTACAGGGCCACTTATCTAAACCAATTTTTTTCATTTCTAATTTTTTGGGTTTTTAACATACGCTTTTTGGGGGGAATTAAATAGGAAAGTGCTGGAAAAGAGAGGAGCTAAGATGTATTTGGGGTTTAAATTTACGGGGACGAGTATTGACTGGGGGAAAAAAGACCTTGCAAAGCTGTACCGGACAAGAAGAAAATGGAAGGGAACGCCATCCCGGGAAGACCCATGGAGGTTTTGGGCCCCCAAAAAAAGAAAAGGGAAAAAGAACAACCCCCATCAGAAAATGACTTTTCCTGTGATCCCGCTGTCGGGGTAATTTACTTTTTATGGTTTTAGTCATGCTGTATTCATGTTGGGTGGTGACCTGACTACGGGGGGTGATTTGGGGGGGTTTTAGGTTAAAGTTGGTTGGGTTATTTAGTGTCAGTGTTGGGCTTGTCCCTGATTGTTTAAAACAAGTGCAAAACCTGACCCCTGTGATGAGGGGGTTTTTCTGGGACCACGTTTCCCCCTCTTGCTTGTGGGTAGGGGGCTTTCACACGGGGGGGGTTTTTTTGGTGCTTTTTTGATGCGTTTTTTTGTGCAGAAAAATTTCCCCAACAACTGCTCTTTCCTTTCTGCAAAAAAACGCACCAAAAACAAAATCAAAAATGCACCAAAAATGCTCCGTGTGAAAGCAAACTTTATAGTGCAGGGTTATTTTTGACAGTGGCGAGGTTTCGAGAACCCAAAGGGGGGATTTTTTTTTAAACGGATATTGTAGTGGGCTGCTGGGGCTTAGTGCCAGGCCCGATTTTTATTCCCATCCCCCCCTGCTTATGGGTAAAAAAAAAACAAAATTTTTAAAAATTTAATTTAAAAAACAGAACAAATTTGGAAATATTTTATTCAAAATTACCGGTCTCAAGCGTTTCCCCGTTAACAATTTTTTTCAGGGGACCCTTTTCCCCTAAATCCCCCTATTGTTTTTGCAATTTTTACAGCAAGGAAAAATAGGAAAAAACTGGGGTTAAAACCTCTTGAAAACTCAGCAAAAAATTTTCAACTCAATTTTAATCAGCTTTCGACAAAACTGTGGTAAAATTTCAGTTTTTGGGCCCGCCACTTTTAAATGCAAATAAGAAAAAAATTTTTTGTACATAGAAACAATAACCCCCAAATAAAAAGAAGGCTTGGGCGGCAGAAAAAGGGGAATTTGGAAAAATTAAAAGAAACCCTTTTTATTCAAGAATGCCCCTTTTGGTTTAGGTTTTCTTCCCACAAAGGGGAAAAACACAAACCCCACTGCCCGATTTTTGAAGTAGAACTCCGACCCCGTTTTTTTTAAAAAGTTGGTTTTTGGTTTTTTTGGCAAAGGTTTTCTTTTGCTTGTTTTTTCCCCTTTTAACGGTTTTTTTTTGGATTGGGAAAGGGAAAATAGAACCCTTGATTAGTTTTAATTTCCCCAAATGGGGAAAAACCCGGTGCAAAAAATGAAAAATGGGCCCAAGTTTTTTTTTTAAAAAAAAAATGGTTTTCTTAATTTCAAACCCTCCCCAAAAAAACCCAAAACTGGTTAGACAAAAAACCCCTTTGGGTTTTTCTATTGAAAT
>JAODAL010085358.1:0-10614 GCA_025379985.1 Phyllomedusa bahiana
CTGGTTTTAAGTATGAAGGACTCTGGTCCCAAAAACCCCCAGGGCCCCCTGCTCCGCGCTTCCGAGGCATGAAGAGAAGCGAAAAAGAAAATCCCCCTCCGTTTTTCCCCCCCAGGTGACAAGGGGGCCCCCCTCCTCCCCAGATAAACCGGGCCTTTAAAAGCCTTTCCCCAAACTGGGAAACCCCCCCCTTCCTGGGGCCCTTTGAGGGCATTCCGCCAAAACCCGGGTTTTTCTACAAACTCTGGCTCCCCCCCCCACGAAAAGGATAACCCCAAATTCCGTTTCCAGTCTCCTTTTAAATGAAACCCCCTTTTCCTTATTCCTTTTTTCCCCTTTTTTTTAAAGTCGCTCCCTCCTCTTTGGGATCGAAGCCCGGTCAAAGAAATTCTGGGCAGAGGAGAACGATATTTCCTGTTTTTGGGGAAGGGGTTTGGCCCCCCGAGAGGACTTGGGAATCGGAGGAGAATATTTCCGAACCGCAGCCCCCATCCGAGATTTTTCCCCCCAATCCAGTAAGAAAGGGGGCCCCACCCCACGTCAGGTTTGGGGGCCCCCTCACCTCCCCGCCCCCCCCGGGGCACTTACCCCCGGCCCCCGCTCCTCCTGTCGCCCCCTCTCCCGGGGCCTGGCTCCGCCCCTAGGGGGACTGCACGCCGGGAGTTTAATTTTTAAAGGCCCAAATGCCCCCCGTAATTGGTCATTTCCGGGCCCCTCCTCCATTTAGTCCGGCCTCTTCCTGCCGGCCCTTTGCCGGGTCCTTTGGTGTACTCCCCTTTGGGGAAAACTCCCCAAAAATGTTCCTGTCTTGCCAATTCCGTGTACCGCCTTCTCTTAGTCTACCCCCCACGACCTTGCCGCCTGCCCCGACCCCCGCTTGCCCTACCGTCACCGAACCAGGCCGCCTTTCCTGACCCCTGCCCGTCCACGATACGACCTGCCTGCCATCCCCTGTACCTCGTTACCCTTGGCCGCCACCACGGGAAGCCCCCCCGTTTTAGGACCTGGTGGACTCCCCCGCAGCAAGACCACCCCGCTTTGGGGCGGGCTTGGGGAATACCGGGAAACCCCTTAGATTTTACCCCGGTTGGGCTTTCCACCCCTGCGGGGGTCCAGGGATCCACCTCCCGACCGTTTTCACCCACAAGGTGCTCTACAAAAATTCGGGATCAGTGAAAAATTTTTATGGCCCCCGGCACCCGCAAAGGCTTAAAATGACCAAAGATTTTAAAGCCGACATTTGTCTAGACAGAAGTGCCGCCTTCATGTGGCTATGTGGTTAAGCCCAATTCAGACAGTCCTACAGCGTACAGACATACCAAGAAATCACAAGGCTTAAACCTTCTACCGGAAGGCATCCTATACATCTTGGTACCCGTTAAGAGAAACACTTCATTAAGAGCAGACTCAAGTCTGCCGGCTACCTCCATACATTGGTGCGGCCTCTGTGGTTATAAGATATAATACCAATTCAGATAACGGTCCAAAAGCAGGTATATACCGGTAATTATACAAACATGACACTAGAGATACATACTGGATAAAGTTAAATAAAAGTTTAAAGTTAGAAAAATACTGATAAAATCATATGCAAATACTGAAATATAACACAATTACTAAGAATTGAATTTGGAAATTTTTTTCTTCTACGGTGTTCTGCATATAGGATAACTGATGTTATATTTTAATAGATCAGACTTTTTTAGACGTGGCGATACCAAATATGTTTAACTTTTTATTATTTTATTTATAAAATGGTAAAAAGGAGTGATTTGAACTTTTAATATTTTTTTTATTTTTCTACACTCTAAAACTTTTATTTTTTTTTTACTTGGAGTCCCCCTAGGGTACGATAACACTAGCGGGAGTGATCATCTTTACAGCCTAATGCATTGTATAAAGATGGTGGTTTCCCCGCTTCCTGCCTGCAGCTGGAAGTGGAGAAGTCGGAAACATGGCAGTGACGGAAGCCTTCAGAAGGCTTCCAGCGGCACAGTTTCTTCTTGATTTAGATGTCGCGGCCATCTTTGCAGTAGCGTCTAAGGGGTCAAACAGCGCAAGATGGCGGCGCCCCTCATCCCCCCCCCCTCCCCGTACTGTAAGTGCCGTGTGATAGCTGCAAATAGCGCTGCGATCCCACTGCAAAGCCCGTTACCGGCATCAGGATTTAATCATACATCCAATGTCGGTAAGGGGTTAACGGGAATGTGTCATCAAAAAATGACTTATTGTTTAACTCACATTTTTATGAATTTTTAATTTTTTTTTTTAATTTTCCATATCACTTTCAATATGTAAAAAAATTCTTAAAGTGGTTTTTCACTACAAAGATCATATCTCTAATGATGGGGACAAGAAAAATAAGTACTTTTTCAATTGGTCTGCATTACCTAAATCATTTAGTATAGTAGATATGAGCTAATCTGTGTGCGTCTCTAGGGCAAAATCAGTAGCCTGGGGGTCGGGCCACGCCCTCTTTGCTGTGACTGGCTGATGGATATTTAGTTCAGCTTGTTGGGACACGCCCCCTGGATGAGACACGCCCCCTGTGCCGTGATTGACAGATTGCACTTTGTGCTTACTCCCCTCTGAGCTATGTAAAATTAAAATGAAGCTTGCTGCCTGTGATGGTTGTGTCCATGTAATAAAGTCTCAGCTCCTTTCTATGCTCATCTCCCAGCTCTATGTAAAGGATCTGGGCTATTACAAACTCTGCAGGTGCAAGATTCACTCTCCCCCCCATATAACATAGCCTTATATAGTCTATTCCCCTCTACCTCCTGCCCGATAACAGAAGGGGCAGGGGGGAGTGCAGCGTGCATTTCTCATATTGGTTTCATCAGTTCAGGCTGTATGTATAACTGCTTACACCAATTCAGATGTTCTGGTTACAAGGAGCTTGTGCAGCCTGGGAGGGAGGTGACAGCTCTGCAGGTGGTCTGCAGAGCTGTGACATCCTTTCCCTTCCACTGCCCTCACAGAATAATGATGTCACCAGTCTTCAGTGCGGAAAGGTACACCTACTGGAAGGAGAGACCCGCTTACTGGGAGGAGAGAGCCACCCCTGAATTTAAAGCAGTTTTCACTTTGGCCACTAAGCCTAACAATAGTCTGACACTTGCTATTCTTAAGAGAAAGATTTTCAGAAGTCTGCTCATTATCAGCACAAGCAGGATCAAACTGAAAAGGAGACACCAATGTGTATACATAACACAGGATCCACCAGTCACAATAGGACATAGACAAAGTTCACCCTCTCGCCCTCCCTGCACACTGACTTATTCCCAGGACACACAGCATGCCTAGAAAACTCTCCGATAGAAGTCAATGAGACTGAGTCAATCTTAAAGGGGTTGTATCATTACATTAAATGGTCTTCAGAATAAGGGGGCAGTGAAAACAAGCAACTTTGCAATTGGATGTCATTTGGGAAAGCTGTCTTGTTTTCACAGTCTGCCTTATCTTCGTTTTGTGTAAACACTGTTCCCCAGTGCTGGTCGGATTCCACCTCCTTTCATTTCATTGGCTTATGGCTCTACTAATTTACATTCTGTCTGGCCCCCGGTCGTATTTACGGACCCGTGCAGTCCTGCCTCTCACTCAGAATAAGGGGCTGGCAGCATTTCACTCTGCACAGCCAGGAGCTGCACAGTAACACTGCAGCTGTTTCTACACTCAGAAAACAGCAGAATTGTGCCTCGGTGCCTAATGCTCAGGCATGTAAACATAGAAGGGAGACAGAGCTGTGCTGCTCTGGAAGAGTTAATAGAAGACTGGATTCAACTGTAACAAATCTCCAGCTGTGAGAGGAGAAGAGATCAGTGCTCCGAGTTCATAGAAGACTGTCTAGACTGAATGCAGGCCTGTGGTATGTAAACAAACAGCTCTTACAAAATAGGACTGCATAGGGAGAGAAACGACACAGTGACATGTGGACTCGGACAGAGGGGGGGGGAAGCACACTGACTCAGGAGCGAGCATGAACAGTGAAGGATGATATCATCCCCCTTCAGTTAAGAAACACCCAGCTGGGAGGGGAAGAAACGCCCTTGGATTTGAAAAGCTGAGAGACTGAAAATACAATGAAACACAAGAACTGATGAAGCGATACATCCCTTTTAAGGCTCCTATGTGCATGAATCTGCTGTAAAGCATCTCTCTGACTTCTGTTAAAAGCAGTGCAGGCAAGAAATCTTTCCCCACAATCACATACAAACAACTGAATTGAGAAATCTACAATCAGAAAATAAAAACGGCTAAGAAGAAAAAAAAATGCATCAGGGTCTTCTTTTAATAAGTAAAAAAAAAACAAATTGGCAACAGATTTCCTCTAAAATCTAATACCAGTGGTGCCTGACCTGTTATGGCAGAGTGAGGACATGCAGAACCAGAATTCATCTCCAAAAAATCCTATTTTCCCTCGGTATACGCATTTCAAGATGGGGAAGGATAGCAAAAAACAAAAGGCTCGTTCCTCTATTCGTTCTGCTTTCCCCCTGGAGGATATTGAATAATTTCAGACGCTATTCCCCTCTAATGGATCTAAGAGTAGAGATACAGCAGTAGCACAAGATGGCTGGCAGACACAGCATGCGGTGCACTCAGAGGACTGATCGGGCAGGCCTTAGATTTATCTTCCCCCTGGTCGTACACGACGAGTTAACGAGAGCCTAGACCTCCTGCATCTGCTCTGGCACGAACATCAGCAGCAGTACGGAGGGCAGACTCTGGTAGGCCTATTAAAGTAAGCGGCAGACACACCACGTGGAAGACGGGATGCATGCCAACAGAAGCTGCTTTACCCATGAGTCCTGACATGGCATCTATAGGACCAGTAACTGACATCATGATAGCAGCCACACAGGTACAGGGAAGGGGAGATGTGGAAGGTGAAGAGGACACCGTAGCTCTGGAGATTATCCTCATCAGATATCTGGATCCACACTCCATGTCGCTCGCTGAACCTAGTGCTATAGCAGAGGACTCTGAGCACCGTAATACAAAGCACACCTCTGGGGATAATGACATTTCTCATTCTCCATCCAAGAGCGTAGGTTTCTGAACCGCAACCCAAGAGGACACTTCAAATCTCCCAATTTCCTAATTTGGGATGCAATACCCCTCAGACACACTCTCCACCCGCACTGCAGGCTGACCCCATACCTAAGCTAAGGATGCAGAGCTTAGGCATCTCGCAGGATTTACAACTTTCTAATGTTAGCCCGTCTTTTAATTTGCATGAAAAGGGACTTCCATGCTACCCTAATGAGGATGCACAAATCACCAACATGGTCCTCAGGATCCTCAACTGAACCACAGAGATATTCCAGACAGTGCTGGATTTCACACACAGCTGCACAATTCCATTGTGCCCATTTCACCTTGTTTTACCAACTATTTGTGTGGGTCCTGTATGGCTTTAAAGAAGGCAACATCCAATGCTTTATTTACTTTATTATATGAGTAATTCAATGATTACATAAAACTACAAGAAGATAGTGTGATATTGTATATACTTTTGCATAATATAGATTATAAAGGCAAGGCACGCATAATATTGGTTACAAAGGCAAAGCATGCATAATATGGATTACAAATACTTACATCACATCTATATATGGGTCAAAGCTTCATCAGGCATCTTATAAGCATCATCTATTGGCATCAACTGGTAACACGGACCAGCGAAGATAGAGAGATAATCCTGAGATCAACACCGTGCACGGTTGCCCCCATATACAGGTTCAAGCTCCACCAGGCATCTTATCAGCTTCATCTATCAGTATTATCACCTGGGAGAAGGGGCCAGCGAGATAGAGAGAGATCTACTTGGGGTATCCACACTGTGGCGTTGAGGCGTCCCTCTATAGCCCACAGGTACATCCACTTCTAACTTCGCAGCAAACTTTCCCAGCTTATATCTTACTTGAAACAAATTCCTGCGTAACCAAGTGTTACGCAAGCTGACAGACCAGTACTTTTCCAGTATAAGGCCTCCCTCTTAAGAGTTCTTAAGAGGTTAACCTGGCACTGGAAAAATCCATGACTTGATGCTGTACACCTGGGTTCCCATGATTTCCCTTTAAATATCGCCGAGTAGTAATTGTTTACATCAGCACAGAGCTATGTGGCTTACTCAGTACAACTCTCCCACAACAATGAGGCCCTGATAACAACCCTCTGTGTCAATATACTGTTTCTCACAAACATTTTCCAGCGCTAGGAAAATTACAGCTTAAGATCCATTATTCTTAAAGAGATACTGACAAAATGGATTCCGGATGGTAAAAAAAACTCTGAGCACAACACACCTGCACACACAGACTAATAAAGTTTGCTGCCAGCCGCTTTTGGTCAAACTAATGTCGCAGTCTGGATAATATTCAACATATTTTTAACTAAAATAGTGTTCTAGTCCGGGTTCACCATAGGCAGTAGCCATGGGATCATCGGTTAGCTTATCACTGAGTGGGCAATCACTTTCTGAGGAAAACCAGCTTGTCACTCTGGCAGATCTCAGACTCTTAACCCAATCACTGCCAACTAAATATGACATTACAACTTTAGCTAAGCAACTCACAGAGGAATGCAAACAAGGATTTGCCATTTTCTGCACCAAACTTTCAGGTTTGGCCACGAAAGTTGATACTGCTCCCTGGTGCAAGCCGCACAAGGAAGCAAAGTCAAAGGGGTTGGCGGTTTTCACCAGAGCCCGGCCCTTTAAATTTCACAGAGCTGACGTGCGCCATAAGGATGGGGACACGCACACCAGCCAGCAGAGACATCACAGGGAGTGAGGAGATGTGACTAAGAGTAGCCGGGAGACAAACTGCGGGTCGCAGTGCTGCTTGCCAATCCCACAGCAGGAGCACCAGTAACAATTTGTTTCCAAGGACCGCATTTTAAGACTGGTCACGTTCCTAGGCTAAACGATAGACATTATCAACAATGGCGCTGTGCTATTGTTGTGGATGGGAACAAAGGCTATATATGTGTGATCCTTTGTGTCTCCATTTTAATGTATTAGTTAGTATAACACCTCGTATGCCTGTATGTTATGGCATGTAAAATTTGTTTAGTACCAGCGAAGCTCAAGAAGGTTGGAAGGTTTTGACTAGACCCAAAAACACGGGGTGGGGGTGGCAGGGCTTCCTAGACTGTAGGCTCTATTATATGGCCTCATCGTAACCAGATTTCTGGATCTCACGCACAGTTCTAATGCTAAACTCCAGATTTATATTGCACAAACGGTTTGTCCCCAAATCTTGACCTCTCTTCCATGGGCCCAAAGCTTAATATTTGCGAATCCTGGAAACTTTTCATTTAGTACAGCACATACAGTAGCAACTATACACGGTTTTAAAGCAAATGAAGCCCTGGCAGACATGGAGGATGCTTTATACCATATATCTGACAATCCTATCTTTCCACTGGCTCCTTCGCTGACCATTCTTTAGGTAGTTACAAATGGCCCCGATTCTTGCAGATAAAATTCATAAGGAGGGAGAGCTGATGTCACAGATGATGAGTATTGAGTCCGCAAGGTCACCGCGAGAGATGATATGAGCCACGCCAGGAGCTCCCTGTTATTCACCAGAGCCGGCCGTAAGGTGGGATGTACTTGGCTACAGAGGACTTCCAGGTCGCTAACCCTGAAATGGCCGCTTGTGGTGACAGCTGAGGTGGCAAGAAAGTAGGCAGGGAAAAAAAAACAGGTCGCAGGCAGGCAGGGCCGGGTAGGGAAGAGTAGTCAGAGTCCAATAGCTAAGGGTCACAAGCATGTAAACAACAGACAGGCAATAAAACACTAAGCAACAGCTTACGATCTATGAGACAGGAAGTTCCTAGTAGGGCCCCATATGGCAGGTGATAGGAGGACAGCAAGGTGCTGGCTCTTTAAAGAAATGTGTCATCAAAAAAATGACTAATTGTTTAAGTCCCATTTTTATGTTAAACACATTTTTTTTAGGAATTTTTGGTTGTTTTTTTTTTTATTTTCATATCACTTTCAATATTTTTTTTATAATTCTTAAGTCCTGCAGTTTTCACTTTGGCCACTAGGCCATGTTTGCACTGCTTTAACAGCAGTCAGAGATGCTTTACAGTAGCTTCATGCACATAGGAGTCTTAAGACTGACTCAGTCCCATTGACTTCTATAGGAGAGTTTTCTAGTCATGCTCTGTGACCTGGGAAGAAATCACTATGCAGGGAGGTGAAAGGGTGAACTGTGACTATCTCCTCTTGTGATTGGTGGATCCTGTGTTATCTATTCGCACTGGTGTCTCCTTTCAGTTTGACCCTCTGTGTGCTGATAATGAGCAGACAACTGAGAATCTTTCTCTACGGAACATGAAGTGTCAGAATATTATAAGGCTTAGTTGCTAAAGTGAAAAATGCAGGACTTAAGAATTATAAAAAAATAACTTAAAAAATGTGTCTAACATAAAAACGTGAGTTAAACAATAACTCATTTTTGATTACACATTCCCTTTAAATGTTAAACAGCTGGCGCACCCTAGGGAAGGGGAGCAGGAGTGTTGAGTAACTGTTTGCAGGACGGCTGGAGCAGTGAACGCTGGCATGAGTGCTTCCGCTGTCCAGAAAGATGACCATGGCGCACATTGTGACAGTTGACCCCTATCGCCAGCTTCCTGATAGAAATTCCTTCTGCTCATAAGACTCATATGGCCCGGTTCACACGGCTTATTCAAGCCGTAATTGCGAGCAGGATTTCGGCTTGAATAAGGGGCGGGGGCGCGGCCCGCCGGCCCCATAGACTTTAATTATCCACGGCGCGTATTTTGCCTGGATAATGTGCAGGTCACTTTCTCCCCGCCCGGCGGATTCGCCGAGCGGGAAGGAGCGAAGGAATCCATAGTTCTCTATGAGAACTGTGGATTACCGTAGTTACTGCGACGGATTGGAGCCGTACTGCAGCGCAAATCCGGCGCGCAGTACGGCTCCAATCCGCGCCCAAATAAGCCGTGTGAACACGGCCTAAGACTCATAAGACTTCTGAATATACTCACCTTTCTCATTTTTTCACATCCACTGTCAATAAGCAGAAAGAGAACATTTGTATCTTGCCCAGGTACCTAATCTGCATCTGCTACCATGTCAGGGCCTGTTCACGTCATGGTAATCACCTCCGTCAGGTCTTGAGGAAGGGGTCGTAACATCATCTACCCCACAGGAAATTTCAGGGCCTACACGGCCTCGGGCGGACTACATCTGCTTGATTTCCATTCTCTTTTAGGTTGTGGTTATGCAACCTGTTGATCATAGACTACAGAACAGCATGCAGTGTCAATCAGCTGCCTCTAAGGCAGTCAAGAAACTGGTGTGTGTTAAAAGAGGCATGGACTCGCGGGACAAGGATGTAATATTACCACTGTATAAAGCATTGGTGCGGCCTCACTTTGAATATGCTGTTCAGTTCTGGGCTCCAGTTTATAGAAAAGATGTAATGGAGCTAGAGAGGGTACAAAGACGAGCAACCAAACTTATAAAGGGAATGGAGCCTCTTAGTTATGAGGAGAGGTTAGTAGAATTGAACTTATTAAGTCTAGAGAAAAGGCGGCTTCAGGGGGAAATGATTAATATATATATATATATAAAATATATATATATATATATATATATATATATATATATATATATATATATTGGGGTCCCTCAGGGGTCAGTTCTTGGTCCACTCCTCTTCTCAAACTATACAGCCTCCATTGGCCAAATCATCAGTAGATTTGGCTTCCGGTACCATCTCTATGCTGATGACACCCAATTATACACCTCTTCCCGAGACCTCACTCCTGCCCTGCTACAAAACACCAGTGACTGTCTGTCCGCTGTCTTTGACATCATGTCCTCTCTCTATCTCCAACTAAACCTCACTAAAACTGAACTTCTTGTTTTTCCCCCCCATCTACTAACCAACCCCCATCTGCTATTTCTCTCTCAGTATGTGGACCACTATAACACCTAGGCAGCAGGCCCGCTGTCTTGGGGTTATTCTAGACTCTGATCTGTCGTTCACCCCTTATAGCCAATCCCTTGCCCGCTCTTGTCACCTGCACCTCAAGAACATCTCCAGAATCTGTCCTTTTCTCACTATCGAAACAACTCAAACCCTTATTGTTGCTCTCATTCATTCTCGTCTTGATTACTGTAATTCCCTGCTTATCGGTCTCCCACTCTGCAAACTCTCCCCTCTCTAATCTGTCCTGAATGCAGCAGCCAGGCTGGTCTTTCTCTCCAGCCGCTATACTAATGCCTCTACCCTGTGTCAGTCTTTGCACTGGTTGCCCATCCAGTACAGAATACAGCATAAACTAATTACTTTCATCCATAAAGCACTCCACAGCGCTGCACCTCCCTACATCTCCTCCCTGATCTCTGTCTTCAACCCTACCCGCTCTCTCCGCTCAGCTGCGGACATCAAACTACAGACCACAATCATCCGAACCTCCCATGCCCGTCTTCAGATTTTGCACTGCTGCACCCGTTCTCTGGAACATGACTACCACGTTACCATCGGCAAAAATCCAATTCGCTTTTAAGAGTTCCTAAAATAATCTTTAGGCAGGCCCACCAAAAACTTTTTGCTAAACCCC
>JAODAL010085359.1:0-10614 GCA_025379985.1 Phyllomedusa bahiana
ATCCCATGCAAGAGCTTTATCTGTCAGAAGATTGATGATAAATAGTCCTTTTTTACTATCACTAGTATAAGGAGCAGGTTGCATTTAGAAATAAACACAACATTGATTAAGGAATCCTCGGTAATGGTGGCCCCACTGAACTCTAACAGCAAATGCATGTGTATATTTGAATCATAGCCTTAATTGTGCAAAACAAGAATTTGTCTTTATAACACAATAATATCTTTTTATTGATACAGGTCCAGGGTTTGCAACATGGAAAATTTTACTTGGTAAGTGGCACCAAATTTCTGGAGCTTCAAGGTGGTTACAACATATATATATTCCTACACATATTTGGGCAAGATTATTCTTTAATGGTCTGGGTCTGCTTTGGAGTTTATTTATTCTAACCACTAGTGTAGGTTAGGACATCATCAGTTTTAGGGAACAGACAGGTAGCGTGGTTAGGTGGAATCCAGAGTTCGATACATAATAGAACGACATTAGTTTTCAACAACAGTCAGGTAGTATGGCCAGTTGGAAGCCAGATTAGTACACAATAGAACTAGGTCAGTAAAAGCGGCAGAGCAGAAGAGATGAGCTTGACTCAAGGCTGAAAAATCAATGATCTCACAAGGAAGGAAGTGCAAGGTTAGCTTAATAGGGTGTCTAATCAGGTAAACAAAGGCTGAAGCCAATCAGGAAAACAGGAAATGGAATTGGAGAAACAGGGAATTAGACTAAGGTTCACAGGAGCTGTCCAGAGAGATGAATAGTTAAGTGGGAAAAGCTGCAACCTGGGGTTCAAGAGTCCCAGGGCTTAAGTTCTGATATCTGCTGTAGTAACATCCCCACATTTGCCAACTTGGAAATCTTATTGGGATGCCAGATAATGACTAGTCTCCCTGACACTCTTCCATCTGTTCCCTCTTCTGTCTGACACCCAGTTAACTACCTCATTCCGTGCACCTCTATATTACCACCCTTCCATGCGAATCTCCCAATCAGTGCTTGCTTAGAGAGCAGTAGACTGTTTTCTATGTTATCAATGGATCTTAGTGTTCCAAGTCGCTCATTTTGAACAGTATCCGCATGTAGCAGTATGATAGAGGAGGGGACCATGAACTGTGGTTTATATTTGAGGAGGATGCAGTAAGTAGCAGTCTATAGGTGACAAGAGCAGTAGTCTATATGTCAAAGACAAGGGGGGAAAGAGCAGCAGTCTACAAGTGAGAGAGGAAGGGGCATTAGTAGCAGTCTATATGTGAAATTAATGTACATAGGGTGCTGTTTAGGAACTATTATCATCTGGAGAACAATTTGAGGCGCGGCGGACTTTACACCACATGTGTGAGCGCACCTCGGCACCGACATACATGAGGTGCAAATTTCGCCGGAAAACTAGCGGAAACGTGCGCTCCGACTCGGCGAGATTCATGCATGTCGCCCTATGTGACAGACTTTGTGAATAGTAAATAAGCTTCTCTATTGTCCAATAAGCATAGAAGAAATGAATGTGAGTGTACATACGTATGTATATACAGACGCTTCGATCCTCCATACTTGAAGACGAGGCTCCCCCTCCTTGACCAGCACAGACTGTTCAGAATTATGATTTGGAAGTGTAATTTGATGAGTAATCTGTGTGATTGCAGTCCATGTCCCATTGATTTAAATGAGAAACCCACAAGTCAGTCCATAATTACAATGCAAAATTTCCTGATGCGCATTAGTCCTATGCAGGGCTGCCAATAGAAATTTTGGGGCCCCATACAGCCAGAGTGCCTGGGCCCCCTCTCCATGTCCTGCCCCAAACACACCCCTTCCCAGGCACCACCCATTCACTGCTGTAGCCCCACCCCCTGTCACGTCCTCATTAGCATTTCCTAGTTTGGAAAATATAACTTGTTTTGGCCCAAAAATTTTGTAGCCTGCCACCACACCAAGGTAGACTCTTTTGACAGGGCCCTACTCTACTCTAACTTTAATGTACTTGGAAACTGTGAAAAATAAGTACTTAAAATAAAAAGTGTCATGTTTTGGGGGATTTTTTGTTTTTACGGCATTCAATCCTTGGTATAAATGATGTGTTCTCTGTATTCCACGGGTTTTGATACGCATCCGCCAATATCAAACATGTAGGTTTTCTTTTATGTTTGGGAAACCATAAAAAAATTCCAGTTACTATTTTTGAAATTCGCACCGAAACACCATTTAGTGCGGGAAATAACTTTTTTGTACTAACACCTACAGACCTGATGGGGGCCCAGCATTTTTTGTGGCTGAAGTGTACTTTTTTATGCTCCCCAGTTTGGAATACATGCCACTTTTTTGATCGATTGATTCTAATTTTTAGAGGAAACTGAAATTACCAAAAAACTGCAATTTTGGTATTTGGAATTTTCTTCTACAGTTTTCCGTGTATGGTAATGTCTCCACTTCATCAGACAAAAAACAGCCAGAAAGTGGCCGTTTTTTCTCCAGTGCACAGCTGCGGTATTTGTCACGCTTTGTACAAAAACCGCGGTCACTTCTCGTTTTTTTGCCATCACCCATAAAATTTTGTATTGGAAGACGGCAAGAAAACTAAAAGTTCCGGCGTCTTATAGAACATGTTTGTATAATACGCCTGCGCCGAAAGACGAGCAAGAAAAAGACGAGCTGTGGAGACTGCAGCGCGTCTTTCCTATTGTAGTCTATGGGGCTGCAGGAAAGGATCGTATCTTCGGCGTTTTTTAAAAAAAAAAAACTAGAAAGCACCGAAGATACGATTGTAAAGCTGGGCAGTGGAGACATAGCCTCTGGGATATCTGATGTTATATTTTAATAGATTGGACTTTTTCAGATGGGCAACACCAAATATGGAGAACTATTGTATTTATCTTATTTGGAAAATGGCAAAGGGGGGTGATATCAACTTTTAAGGGTATGTTCCCCGGCGTTTTGCCTCCATATAAACATCCGCTTTTCTGATGCGTCTCTGGTTCCATCAGAACGGACCCAGAGACGGATCTAACAATTAGCAGTGAGATTATCACTGTGGGCAATGACAGACACGCAGTAGTGTTCACATGAGAGATCGCCGCTGTGTGTTTCCCTCCTGCCTTTCGGGTCCGCTTTTTGGATGCGATCAAAGAATTGAATGTCACTTCTTTGATGGCATCCACAAGACGGGCCCGACAGGCGCGATGCAAAACACGCAGCGGCGACTCTCATGTGAACAACACTGCGTGTCTGTCATTGCGACAGTGATAATCTCACTGCTTATTGTTAGATCTGTCTCTGGTCCATTCTGATGGAACCAGAGATGCATCAGAAAAGCGGATGTTTATACAGAGGCAAGACGCCGGGGGAACATACCCTCAGTCTATGTTCACACAGCTTATTCAAGATGTAATTGCGGGACGGATTTCGCCCACAATTACGGCGTGTGTAAAGGGGGCAGGGGACCGGCAGCTCGCCGGCCCCATAGACATTCATTATTCTCAGCATGTATTCACTGCTACTAATTGACATGTCACTGTCTTCCCGCTCGCCGTATTTCGCGAGCGCGGAGAGGAGGCGTAATCCATAGTTCTCTATGAGAACTGTGGATTACCGTAATGACTGGGACGGATTTGCACCGTATTTGCGCGCAGTACGGCGCGGAATACGGGACCAAATCCGTCCCAAAATCAGCCGTGTGAACATAGTCTAAGACTTTTTTATTTTTTTACACTTTAAAAATTTTTTTTTACATTCACTTTGAGGTCCCTCTCCTGCCGTGTGTGTGAGTGAGAGAGGGCTCCTTTCTCTCACTCACACACACCCACATAGCCGAGGAGGGGCCCTCTCAGCCACCCACACGGCCCTCATGTATGGCTGAGTGCCATGTGTGTGGGGGGCACCCTTCCTCCCCCCTGGCCGTGTGGGTGCATGCACAGGTGGGCCAGCCAGAACCGTGGGGGGCCAGCCAGAACCGTGGGGGGCCCTCTTTCACCCAACCGGGCCCCCCAGAACCATGGGCCAGCCAGAACTGTGGGGGGCCAGCCAGAACCATGGGGGGCCCCCCTTCACCCACCCGGGCCAGCTAGAACCGTGGGGGGCCCCCCCTTCACCCACCTTGGCCAGCCAGAACCCAGCGGTGCATGTGGTAGGGGGCCACCTTCTCCCCCTTCTGGCTGGCCCGGGTGGGTGAAGGGGGCCCCCTCCACGGTTCTAGCTGGCCCAGGTGGGTAAAGGGGGACCCCCACGGTTCTAGCTGGCCCAGGTGGTGAAAAGGAGGCCCCCACCTTCGGACTGGCCCAGGTGGGTGAAGGGGGGCCCCCCCCCATGGTTCTGGACTGGCTGGCCACCGCACCGGGAACGCTGCTGAAAGGAGGTCCCGGCTCCCGGCACAGCTGCTGCGCTCAGCGCTTCAGTAATAAACCTACTTACATAATCCCTGCGCGCTGACACGCTGGAGCCGGGGCCAGGACCTCCTCCTCTCCCTGCCGCCGCCGCTGTGTGACCAGCGGGCATCCAGAACGATTTGAATCCGTGAAGCTCCGCCCCGAGGGGGCGGGGCCTCATGGATTCAAATCGTTCTGCATCCCGCCCACAGCCACAAACAGAGGAGGAGGTCCCGACCCCGGCTCCAGCGTGTCAGCGCGCAGGGATTATGTAAGTAGGTTTATTACTGAAGCGCTGAGCGCAGCAGCTGTGCCGGGAGAGCGGGCCCCCTCCCAGCACCGCCCCCAACCCTGCTACAGGGGCCGGCCGGGCACAGTAAGTTTAGGCAGTGCCGCAGCGGAGGCGGAGCGCAGCGGTGCAGGGAGCACGGGCCCCCTCCCAGCACCGCTGACACTCGCCGGCCGCTACCAGCGGGCCCTATGTAGAGCGCGGCGCTCGGTTGCGCCGTGCTCTACTAACTACTGAACGATGTATGAAATAAGCGGGCCTGCTTCAAGCGGGCCCCTTATTTCTCCGGGCCCCGTACAGGAGTACCGGTTGTACCCCCTGTACGGCGGCCCTGGTCCTATGAGGCTAATATCTGTCAAGAAATACAGTAAAGTCCCCAGCTTAATTTATATTAGTGGTACCTGAAATCCATACCACACTAGCTCTGCACTAGATTGACTGGATCCGGAAATTTTAACATGTGAATATACCTAATCAATGTCGAACTAGGACTAGGGTGCCTGGAACTCACTAGTAGAGTTTATTTTTGGGCCCCACCAGTGGAATTGATTCTTTGGGCCCACCCTACTACTGAACATGACTGCACATGAAGTTTGCATTCTTCCTTTCTTTCTCTACTCTTCTTCCTGAAATGCAAGCACAGGCCTGCCATGTCCAGAGGCACACCAAGCAAAGGGGACAATCTGGGGTTTCTCCTACTCCCCTCTGGGCTCGTCCACTATTGCCCTTATGTGACAATGCCAGTTGTCAAAGTTGAGTCTGAGGTGAGGGTGTTCTAGTGGCTTCTTAGTAATATTAGGATGAAAGGTTCATCTAAAGGTATGGCTACCTACGGGTGGCAGCAGTGTCATTTTCCATAAATCACAAGGCAAGGAGGATCCAACCATATCTTTTGCAGTAAGATGTATAACGTCATAGAGTGGTAGAGGGTGGAAACAGCATTATGAAACCACAGGGTGGTCGAGTGAGAGATGGGTCAGGTAACAGCAGCATGAGTAGGCCACAGAGTAGACCCGCTATCTTGTCTTGTATCCCATATCATGGACTTCAGCATCTGCTATTAGGCAACGCTACCGCTCATTGTCTATCGGTTACTCTCGTTAAAGGGACGTAAGTTGTTACCTGTGTGCAATTTATTTGCCATATATTGTTGTATGCTCCCTGATGAAGCCGATTTATTATCCTCTCCGGGGGAAATGCGTCGGAACGTAAAGTTAAATATATATGGAATACATTGGAATATGATCTTTAGCATATATCACTGTGCGTATTTATTATAACATCCCCATCATATGTATCTACTTTCATTTTTGTCTATTTTGGTGTTTGTGTTTAGTTTTTCACTAGTGGGTCACATTTTTATGGTTTTCCTTTTTGTATTGTGTAGATTAGGGGCTGTTTAGGGTATCTGTAGGGGTAGGTTCCTGAGTGGGGTCGCCCTTCTTCAGGGCGGTACCCCAACTTTTCCTTAGTCTTTATTGTTTCTAGGAATTTTGTAGGGACTTGGTTAGGTCCTTTTTATTAGCAATTTATATTAAAAGTTACATTTTAGCCTGAAGGTG
Source organism: Phyllomedusa bahiana (assembly GCA_025379985.1). Classification (NCBI taxonomy): domain Eukaryota; kingdom Metazoa; phylum Chordata; class Amphibia; order Anura; family Hylidae; genus Phyllomedusa; species Phyllomedusa bahiana. The sequence continues at coordinate 6,204 of JAODAL010085359.1, forward strand.
TTGAGTGTTGTACTTGTAGTTTTTCAGTTTAATTATGTATCTCGCCGGGCGTTAGTATCTAGGGTGTACTCTTCACCCGCTATCATTAAAAGAGACTTTGTAGTTTTTCTAGGCCACAGAGTGGCACAATGACAGAGTGTGTAGTTGGCGGCAACATGAGTAGGCCACAGAGTATCAAATGACAGATTGTGAAGGTGGCAGCAGCATGAGTAGACAGAGTGGCACAATTACACAGTGTGGAGATGGCGGCAGCAACAGCAGCATCAGGGCAGAGAGTGGCACAATGACATAATTTTGAGGTGGCGGCAGCTAGGTGACATTATGAGGAGGTGGCAGCAGCAGCATCAAGCCAGAGAGTGACATGGTGACATATCCTGGAAGTGACAGCAGCAGCATGAGGAGACCTGAGTACTGAGGTGGCAGCAGCATCAGAAGGCTACATAATGGCCCAGTGAAGAGTGGGGAGGTGGGTGGCATTACCAGTCCCTGGTAAAGATGGTGGGTGGTAGAAGGAGCAGCTGGCAGCAGATGTGTGGCATCAGGCGGGTGGCAGCATCAGAATAGTAACTGAGGCAGGTAGCCAGAAAAATCCAGACTCATTTGTCAAAGTTTGTGTGAGCTGGCATGGCTGATCTAATCTGATGCATCAGGCATTGGTGTGTGGATATCCTGGCTGATGCACGGCAGATTTTACCTTGACAAAGGTGAGTCTCTCCACATTTCGGATGGACAAGCGAGTTCTCCTTGGGGTAACTATGGCCCCGCCGCACTGAACACCCGCTCTGATGCCACACTACTGGCCGGGCAGGACAGCTTCTCCAGTGCAAACTCGGTAAGTTGCGGCCACACATCCAGTTTGGCTGCCTAGTAGTCCAGTGGATATTTAATGTGGAGTGGCAGGGTGCTTTCCAAGTAGGTCACCACCTGCTGGTTCAGGGTCTGCTCCAGGTCCTGCTGCTGTTGTTGGTGAGTACCTTCCTCAGTAGGCGAGTGACGAAAGCTGCGTATCAACGACTCCAGACTAAGGTTGCTGCTGATGGAACTGGTACTGCTCCTACACCCTAACCCCCCACAGCAGCTGTGACAGTGGTACATGAGCGCTGATGAACCTCTTGGTCAGATCTGCTAGAGGATGGACGATGGCACAGATAGGCAGTGGTCATCTGACTATATAGGATGTCTCTATAGTACTTGAGTTTTTCCTCCCTCTCGGCAGGTGAAAAAAAGGCCCCCTTTTTGGACCGGTAGCGAGGGTCCAAGAGGGTGAAGAGCCAGAAGTCATCCCTCTGCCGGATGGTGACAATTCAGCTGTCACTAGCCAGACAAATCAGCATGCAGCGCCATCTGCGCAAGTAACTCTGAGGGACTCCCTGCCTCCATCTCCACTGTATACTGCCCCGGTGTATCTGGGTCATCTTCCTCGTCTTCCTCATCTCCCTCTACCTCCTCCAGCTGCTCCTGCTCCTCCTTTTCTGTCACCAGACATTGTTTGTGCTCCAATGTCCTCCTCCTCCTCCAGTTCAGCCCCCACCAGACTCATGTGGTCATGAGATTTAGGCTCCACATCTCCAGTCCCCCGACCAGACAGAATTTGCAGCATCTGTTCCAGGACATGAAGCAGTGGAATGACGTTGTTCATCCCGTAGTTCTGGCAACTGATAAATAACGTGGCCTCCTCAAAGGGCCTGAGCAAACGGCAGGTGTCACGCATGAGCTGCAGGTGGCATACATCAAAATTAATCCTCAAGAAATCATTAATGGCCTTTCTCTGTTCATAGAGTCAGTCCAACACATGGAGGTTGGAATTCCAATTGGTGGAAACGTCGAATATCAGCCTATGTTGGGGGAGGCCGTTCTGTCGCTGCAGCTCAAGAAGGGTGTGCTTGGCAGTGTAGGAATGGCTGATGTGCATGCAAAGTTTCCTGACCATTTTTGAAATGTCTTGCAGATGGGGGGAAGAATTAGAGAACCATTTGCCAACCAGTTTGAACACGTGCGCCATACAGGGCACATGGGTCAGCCCTCCTTGGCGCACCGCAGGCACCATGTTCTTTCCATTGTCACCATGGTTCCGATTTTCAGTTGTCGTGGAAAAAGCCACAAATCGATTTTGTTTTTCATGACGCGGAGCAGTTCCTCCCCTGTGTGACTTCGTTCGCCCAGGCAAACCAGGTGTAGAACTGCATGACACCACCGTGCCCTGCACATGTGGTATGCTCGGGAAGCACTAAGACTTGTTGCTGCGGTGGAGGCTGAGATGGTGGAGGAGGAGGAGGCGAACATTGGCGCAGGATCAGCAGTTTGACAACACGGAGGAAAAAGCGGCGTCTCTTGTCCAAGTTGCTGGTGTGGCTGGGCAGGAAGCACATTTACCCAGTGGGCTGTAAATCACATGTACTGTCCCTGACCGTAGTTACAGCTCCACACATCCGCGCTGCCGTGCACTTTGGAAGACACCGACAGGCTCAAGTACTGGCCCACCTTTCTTCTACATATTTGTGCAGGGCTGGTACTGCCTTTTTCTAAAAGAAATGGCAGCTTGGGACTCTCCACATCGGCTTGTCACAAGCCATCAGTTCTCTGAACGGTGCACAGTGCAGAGTCCAACACTTGAAAAAGGAGGGACTGAAGTACCACCAACTTGGACAGGAGCACGGTCAGCTCCTGTACCTTAGGATGGCTAGACACATACTGCTGTTTCTTGGCAATCGCCTCGGTGAATGACTGCTGGCGCCATTAGTGACGAGGAGCAGGTGCATCTGGATCGGTAGATGATGGGAAAGACAGACAGCTCTCTTCAGCAGAGGTGGTGGAGCCTTGACTGTCTTAAGTGGGATGTGTGCCACTGGGTGCTTCTGCTGTGGCAGGATGGACCACCACATCTGAGACACGTTTCTCCCAGGCCACTGGATGGTGACACTGCAAATTTTGATGTAGGGCTGTGGTGCCAACATTAGGTTTCTGGCCATGCTTCTCTTTCTGCCCACAGATCCTACATATACCCATGTTCACCTCCATGTGTCTTGGCAAAAAACTGCCACACTGCCGAGTAGGTGATTTTACCACCAACGCTCTGAACTGACTGACTGCTAACGCCGCTGTCTCGGTGAGCCCCTGTGCCGCTGCTTTCTCTGACGGTAGGGACCTGCGAAGCAGGTGGTCTACCCCGTGGCCATTTGGCTCCCGACCTCGCACTGCTGCCACCTTGCTGACCCCCGGCCACACTACCGACTTGCTGGCTGCACCTCTGCCTGATGCACAAGCTGCCCCCCTCTTCACCCGACTCCCAAGTGCGATCGGCTACATCGTCATTGATTAGTGTTTGCCCTTCACTGCTGTCCTCCTCAACAGTCTCGGTGTACAGAGCCTGACCTAACCTCCCATGCCACTCTCCACATCACTACTTGTCCGCCTACTGCAAGAAGCAGAGGATGTCTGCCTCACTTCTTTGTTGCCAAGTAGCTGCTGACTGTCCTCAAATAGTTCATCCTTGCTGCATAGTGGTGCAGAGCCCACAGGACATAGTAATTCTCTATCTGAGGGAACCAAATGGGGCAGAGTCGGGTTAAGGACAGGTGAGGGCCCCTGACCTGCTTTCAGGCCATGCCAACTAAGGGTTGTGTCTGATGAACCCACCGACTCTTGGCTGGGGTTGTCAGATGTCATCTGAAAGGAAGTGGATGACCTAGTCAACAATTCAACAACCGTTGGATTGGTGGTCAACACACGGCCGTTAGATGACACCGGTAGTTCTGGCCTCGCCGAGTCACCCCTGCTGCAATGTCCCCTTACTGTGCTGTGACCTGTACCTGCTCCAGGAACATTTGTGCCACTGCCCCTCCCATGTGAGGCCTGTCACCTCTCTGTCTGACATACTGTTTGATAAAAAATTTACAATAAAACAAACTCTGTTTATTGTAGATGTGTGTATATGACAAATACACACACTGAATTTCACACAGAGTTCCCCACAATAAGTGAAAAAATGAACTCTTTGTCACAGATAGCAATATCTCAAAAGAATGAACTGGCTGGATTTTCTGATGTGTGTATGGGAGAAATACACACACTGGATTTCATACAAACTCTTTGCCACAGATAGCAATATCCCAAAATTAAAAAATGCTGGTTCAGGAACAGGTGTGTATATGACACACACACATTGTGTATTTGAAAGATATTTCATCCCCAAAAACTCTAAAATCGGAAGGGGTTAATTGATGCTAGCAAGGAACTCTACATTGCTCAGTATAAATCAGATAGCTTAGGTCTCTGAGACCGTCGGTCTCTGAGGCATATTTATCGTGCATATTTGGAAGTAAATATTTGAAAGTATTACATGATCATCAGAAATAGGCCAGAAATTGATGGAGTGCATCTCAGAGACCCTACTGTCTTGACCCCGTTTTTC
>JAODAL010085360.1:0-10614 GCA_025379985.1 Phyllomedusa bahiana
AAGATTACGTAAAGTGCTGCGTCAATGAACAGTACTGGGTGCGCAAAAGTCAAAAAACACGTAACTGTTATGTTTTGATATAATAAACTGTATTTTTTGCAACTTTCAATTCACCTGTGGTGAATATAGAATTGCTGTTTTAAGATTTACGTAGATGCTGCGTCAATGAACAGTACTGGGTGCGCAAAAGTCAAAAAACACGTAACTGTTATGTTTTCGTATAATACAAGGTATTTTTTGCACCTTTCAATTCACCTGTGGTGAATATAGAATTGCTGTTTTAAGATTTACGTAGATGCTGCGTCAATGAACAGTACTGGGTGCGCAAAAGTCAAAAAACACGTAACTGTTATGTTTTGATATAATAAAAAGTATTTTTTGCACCTTTCAATTCACCTGTGGTGAATATAGAATTGCTGTTTAAGATTTACGTAGATGCTGCGTCAATGAACAGTACTGGGTGCGCAAAAGTCAAAAAACACGTAACTGTTATGTTTTGATATAATATTTGCACCTTTCAATTCACCTGTGGTGAATATAGAATTGCTGTTTTAAGATTTACGTAGATGCTGCGTCAATGAACAGTACTGGGTGCGCAAAAGTCAAAAAACACGTAACTGTTATGTTTTGATATAATAAACTGTATTTTTTGCACCTTTCAATTCACCTGTGGTGAATATAGAATTGCTGTTTTAAGATTTACGTAGATGCTGCGTCAATGAACAGTACTGGGTGCGCAAAAGTCAAAAAACACGTAACTGTTATGTTTTGATATAATAAACTGTATTTTTTGCACCTTTCAATTCACCTGTGGTGAATATAGAATTGCTGTTTTAAGATTTACGTAGATGCTGCGTCAATGAACAGTACTGGGTGCGCAAAAGTCAAAAAACACGTAACTGTTATGTTTTGATATAATAAACTGTATTTTTTGCACCTTTCAATTCACCTGTGGTGAATATAGAATTGCTGTTTTAAGATTTACGTAGATGCTGCGTCAATGAACAGTACTGGGTGCGCAAAAGTCAAAAAACACGTAACTGTTGATGTTTTGATATAATAAACTGTATATTTATGCACCTTTCAATTCACCTGTGGTGAATAAAGAATTGCTGCTTTTTAAATTTAACGTAAAGATCGCTCAATGAACAGAACTGGGTTCGCAAAGTCAAAAAAACAGTATCTGTTTTATGTTTTTCGTATAATACATGTATTTTTGCAACTTTCAATTCACCCTGTGGAGAAATAGAATTTGGCTGTTTAAGATTTACGTAGATGCTGCGACAATGACAGTACAGGGATGCTCAAAAGTCAAAAAACACGTAACTGTATGTTTTTCGTCACTATACACTGGTATTTTTGGCAACAAACAACCTTGTGCAGAGTGCTGACTACAAGATTGCTGGATTGTAATTTAAGTGCAAGGTTGAAAATATAAACAGTCACAGTGTAATGGGTAAAATTGTGAACACCTATCTGAAAATGTATACTGATAATAAAATGGAGTTTTTTGCAGCTACAAAGAGACCCGTCCGTTACACAGAAATGAAGTTTATCCAATATAAGTTCAGACTGCCCCAATATCCCCGGAAATACTTCAATATCAAACAGTAAATAAAAAAGATAATCCAATACAATATCCTACACTAAGTCTTGGTGAACTTTATCCAATGTATCTTTATAGATTAGTAGCTTGTCTGTGTTCGCCCGCGGTCCCCCCCCCCCCGCTCCCCTCCGCCTTGACTTTACAAACCGTAGATGCTGCTTTAAAATTTCTCCTAGCTAACTATAAAAAAATGTTAAAAATCTCTAAACTAAACTAAATTGAAGGATCACAGCTAATAGCAGAGGTTCACTGTGCGAAAATAGACCTAATTTCGCTTGCTCTGTGTGGCCACAGGCAGAGCGCACGTCCTTTCCCTATGAGACGCTGGAGAGACACAGAGGCTACAACAGTTAAACGCTTTTCTAAGTAAAACGAGGTCCATTATGATTTTACCCAGCCAATCCGCAACCATACTCATCCCAGACATGACGTCGCACACACACTCCACCCTGCTCTATTCAATAATATGGCTTTGCTGGACGCCAAAAAATTACAGGAAGCGCCGAAAAAGGCGCGATCTTAAAAGAATGATGCTCAGATTTTACTTTAACCTAAATTAATCGAATGATCTGGAAATATCGATCACCAAAAAAACCTTCCGATTCAACTTGTCGATAAAATCTGCTCAAACACTACTGATGATATTAAAATTTCTTTGTGGTTATCCAAGATCTAGGCTCCAAACGTTGTATATGTAATATGGCTTGTTATGTTTGTAACTTGTTCAATTTGTGTTTTTGACACTTTGCTACTGTTAAGTAAATGTATTTGCAGTGTTACTGCCTCTTTTTCAAATAAACGTTTTACTGCAGAAAAAAAAGAAAATGAATTAGTTACTTCAGCATGTTTCAGCTAATTTAACAGTAAATTGATATAAGAGATTTTTTTCCAGAACTTTATGAATACTTTTATCTTCCTTTATTTACTACTTTTATGTGTTAGTGATCCCTCTTTTCTACTAATAGTGCAGGTATTCACATTATAACACAGATGATTTACTGATTTATCCAGTTGCAGACTTTATACAGTTTATATGTAGTTGTCACAAATGCACATGAGCCTTCGTGATAACCTGAAATACTCAGTTACCAGATATCAGCTCTTATTGATGCACACATGACAAATCACATATACAGTATATTAATTATACAGAATAGCTATGGGAGAAGAGGATATAACTAGGATCCAGAAAATTATCAATAACATATAACATTATACTTTATAAACGCACTCCTCACACTCCAGAATACTTGGATATCAAACAAAACATGGAAACCTCTAAAGAAGCATTTATGCTATCTACAATACATGAAAAAAATCTTTGAGCGTCTAAGCTTCACATGTTTTGATCAAAAAATGCTTTAAACCACCCCCGACTATCAACGGTGAACTCAAGGCAGGTAGACCTACTCTAATATTACCTCTCATTTGAGTCCCAAATCAGACCTTCCTCAATTGGGTCAACAGAACCTCCATAAAACCAGAGTGAAAAAACAAACAAAAGCCGAACCTTATATGCATACTTCACTGATCTAGCTACCTGAGGATGTGGGCGGTGTGCAAGAAACCAACATGGATTCATCCATTCCTCCATATATGAATTAAAAGCATTATATGCCAAATGCAACTTATAGTTCTGCACAAAAAAAACATTTCTGAAAAACAAAATGTGAACCTGGGTGCCACTGGCATGGTTGTGGCATATATATATATAGAGGTTTAAATGTATTGTTTGATAGCCCTTTCAGCTGATGGTGTGCCACTGGTATTGGAATGTGTGTGTATATATATATATATATATATATATATATATATATATATATATATATATATATATATAATATATATATATTATATATAATAAAGATATATAATTACACACATTCCAAACCAGTGGTACACTATCAGCTAAAAGGGATATCAAACAAAACATGGAAACCTCTAAAGAAGCATTTATGTTATCTACAATACATGAAAAAAACTTTGAGATTATTAGTTCACACGTTTTGATCAAAAAATGTTTAAGCCACCCCCGACTATCAACGGGATCTCAAAGCGGGTAGTCCTACTCTATTTTTACCTCTCATTTGAGTCCAATTCAGACTTCTCATTTGGGTCAACAGACCTCCATAATCCAGAATACTTGGATTACTCGACTGGCTCTATACACAATCGTCCATGGGTGGATTGATAGTACTTGCATGGGAAATGGAAAGATTGTTTTAATCACGGCAATATCACTTTTTTCATTACTTCTTCAGTGAAGTGAGATCTTCTGTCATTTTTCTTCATAGTTTCCATAGGGTCCGTCATATCTGCAGATAATCTAGATAGTAGTCTCTGCAGTAGCTTTTGTAACCAGGTATGCTTTGGAAATCATGATAATTAATCAATACAGACCAATATACACCATTTTACTCTTCTCACAATGCTTTATGCTCATATCACATACCTTGACTATGCTCAGTAGCATCTGCTGTGAATATTATTTAGATCCAGCATAAGAATCTTTGTTAAAATCCAGTTTGTCTTTGTAGATTTTTTTTACAACACAGTGTTCTTTCCAACATCTCATTCAATGCACTTGTGCATCTCTGTCTCGTATTCTTGAACTCAACCATTGTGATTCCAGGTGCTTATCAGAACCTGTACCATAGGATAACGGCCTCTGGGGAGACACAAATGTCAACAAACTTTTTTCTGATGTCAGTACATTGTTCTCCTCTTGTATTCCTTTCAAAAAAGGCTTCACATCATCAGCCAATTGTACAGTATCTGGACCTTTTCAGCTTTCAGGTCAAATTTCCAGCTTTTGCTGTCTCTAAGAATGTTCTGTGTGAAATTCTTCAACTAATTAGTCAAGCTGATCCATGCACCCATTAAGAGCTGAAATTCAAATTTAGAATGAACACTATACCACTTTTCAAAAGCAGCAAAGTGCCTAAACACAGAGCTGCTATATTGGTAGTTGGTGGACTGGGTGTGGGGATACTGCATTGAATTGCATCAGAATTTGCATCAGCAGAAAATTAAGAACTGTATAGAGTGTATAAATAGTTACAGGGTATTTACAGGGTATTTCAAAACACTGTTGGATAAAGTGGCAGTAGGCTACTGCGGGGTGACTCTCTTGGTTGTATGGGATCCGACTTGTTGGGTTTGTTACTAAAAGAGTTATCATATTAATAATATTAGCCAATAGCATTATGACTAGAGATGGGCGAATTGATTCTAACGAAGTGGACTTCGTTTAGAATTTCTGGAAAACTTTGGTTCTGAACAAAGTCGAAGTTTGGGGTGATTTGCGGGAACGAAGCGTGTTTTTAATTGATAAAAGGGCCGCAAGCACATGGCGTTACATGGGGCAAAGAAGTCTCAGAGGAAGAAAGGAACACCCTCAATGACATGCGCAGAGATGAAGCCAATCAGAGACCGTCGGGATTCTGTGACGTCATCGCACTATATAAGTCCGGACACGATGCTGGCAGCTCACACTCCTCTCTCTGTGCCGTGCTGTAGCTGCTGCAGCTGCAGTAGCTGAGATCTCACACAAAAGAACTCACTTTTATACAGCGATTTTTTGGGGGGTGTCACAGCTTTTCTCAGAGACTGCTCTTCTTCCGTTCTAATTTTGATTTTGTGGGGTATTGTAACTGAAGTCCAGTGTGGGTCCAATTCTGCTGCATGTACATTTTAATGCCTTCTGGTCAGTTCTGGAGCAAATTGAATATCCAAGGGTTGTCTAAGCCTGTTTTTGCTTTTGTATTCAGTATAGAAACAGCGTTTTTACAAGCCACATACCAGTTAATTTTTTGCTGCTCATTTCTTTTGCGCAATTTATATCCAAGGGTTACTTAAGCATGTTTGTGCTATTGTAGTCAATAAAAAAAACTGTGTTTTTCAACGCCAAAGACGAAACTTTTCCTGTTTATTCCTGTAGCATAATTTACATCCGAAGTTTAATTAAGTGTGTTTCTGCTTTTGTAGTCAGTAAAAGACACAGTGTTTTTCAACGCCAAAGACAAAATTTTTCCTGTTGATTCCTGTAGCATAATTTATATCCGAAGGTTAATTAAGCGTGTTTCTGCTTTTGTATTCAGTAAAATACATGGAGTTTTAACACGCCACATATGAGATAAATTTTTGCTGCTCATTTCTTTTGCGCAATTTATATCCAAGGGTTAATTAAGCATGTTTGTGCTATTGTAGTCAGTAAAAGAAACTGTTTTTCAACGCCAAAGACAACATTTTTCCTGTTGATTCCTGTAGCATAATATATATCTGAAGGTTAATTAAGCATGTTTCTGCTATTTTAGTCAGTAAAAGAAACTCTGTTTTTCAACGCCAAAGACGAAATTTTTATCTGTTGATTCCTGTAGCATAATTTATATCCGAAGGTTAATTAAGCATGTTTCTGTTTTTGTAGTCAGTAAAATACACAGCGTTTTAGCACGCCACATACGAGTTAATTTTTTGCTGCTCATTTCTTTTGCGAAATTTATATCCAAGGGTTAATTAAGCGTGTTTGTGCTTTTGTAGTCAGTAAAATAAACTGTGTTTTTCAACGCCAAAGACAAAACTTTTCCTGTAGCATAATTTATATCCGAAGGTTAATAAAGCGTGTTTCTGCTTTTTGCTGCTCATTTAATTTGCGCAATTTATATCCAAGGGTTACCCAAGCCTGTTAGTGGGTTCATTTGGAGTCAAATACAGGGTGTGTATTTATCATATACAGATATCTTCATTAAACAGAGTCTGTAAATTTTTGAACAAACAGTATGTCAGACTCACATGCGAGTGGCAGTGGCACAAACATTCCTGGAGCAGGCACAGGTCGCAGCACAGTAAGGGAAAGTCACAGCAGTGGTCAATCAGTGAGGCCAGAACTACCGGTGTCATCTAGCGGCCGTGTGTTGACCAGCAACCGAAGGGTTCTTAATTGGTTGACTAGGTCATCTACTTCCTCCCAGATGACATCTGACAACCTCAGCCAAGAGTCTGTGGGAAGGTCAGACACAACCATTGGTTGGCATGGTCCGGGAACAGGTCAGCGGCTCTCACCTGTCCTTGACCCACCTCTGTCCCATCTGGTTCCCTCAGCCAGAGAACTAGTATGTGGTCTGTGTTCAGTGCCACTATACAGCAAGGATGAACAATTTGAGGAGGACGGTCAGCAGCTACTTGGCAGCGAAGAATTCGGGGCCAATATCCCCTGCTGCTTGCAGTAGGTGGCAAAGTATGGATGTGGAGAGTGGCATGGGAGGTCATGTTGTGAGGGGTCAGCCTCTGCATACCAAGACCATTGAGGAGGACAGCAGTGAAGATCCAACAATAATCGATGATGATGTAGCCAACCGCACTTGGTAGCCGGTTGAAGCAAGGGCTTCATCATCGTCAGGAGAAGAGGGCGTCAAGTTGCACGTCAGGCAGTGGCGCAGCCAGCAAGTGGGTAGTGTGGCCGTGAGTCAGCAGGGTAGCAGCAGCATGAGGTCAGGAGCCAAATGGTCACGGGGTAGAAAACCCGCTTTTCAGGTCCAAGAAAGTAGCGGCACAGGGGCTCAGCGAGGAAGTGGTGGTAGTAGTCACTCAGTGCGGAGCGTTGGTGGTAAAATCAGCTACTCGGCGGTGTGGCAGTTTTTTGCTAAGACACCAGAGGAGCCGAATATGGGTATATGTAGAATCTGTAGGCAGAATGTGAAGCGTGGCCAGGGAGCTAACGTTGGCACCACGGCTCTTCGTCAACACATGCAGAGTCACCATCCGGTGGCCTGGGAGAAACGTGGCTCAGATCTGGTGGTCCATCCAGCCGCCGCAGCAACTGCAGCAGCGCCCAGTGGCACGCTTGCCATTGCGGCCAGTCAAGGCTCCACCACCTCTGCATAAGGGAGCTGTTTCTGTTTGCCATCATCTCCCGGTCCAGATGCTCATGCTCCTAGCCACTCATGGCGCCAGCAGTCGTTCAACGAGGCGATTGCAAAGAGACAACAGTATGCATCCAACCATCCTAAGGTGCAGAAGCTGACCCTGCTCCTGTCCAAGTTGTTGGTACTGCAGTCCCTCCCTTTCCGAATGGTGGGCTCTGCACCATTCAGAGAATAAATGGCCTGTGCCGAGGCGAGGTGGAGAGTTGCAAGCCGTAATTTCTTTTCCAAAAACGGCCCACTTGGTGAATGTGCTTCCTGCCCAGCCACACCAACAACTTGGACAGGAAACGGCGCTTTCTCCTCCACGTTGTCAAACTGCTGCTCCTGCGCCAATGTCCGCCGCCTCCTCCTACTCCACCACCACCATCTCAGCCTCCACAAGTGCTGCTCCATCATAACACATATGTAGGGCACAGCGGTGTCACGCAGTTCTACCCCTGGCTTGCCTCGGCGAGCGAAGTCACACAGGGGAGGAACTGCTCCGCGTTATGCAGCAAGAAATCGATGTGTGGCTTTCTCCGCGCCAACTGCAAATCGGAACCATGGTGACGGACAATGGGAGGAACATGGGGTCCGCGCTGCACCAAGGAGGGATGGTCCATGCACCCTGCATGGCGCACGTGTTCAATCTGGTTGTGAAAAGGTTCCTGAAGTCTTCCACCGATCTTCAGAAAATTCTGAAAATGACCAGGAAACTGTGCATGCCCTTCATCCATTCCTACAAAGCCAGGCACACCCTCCTCAAGTTGCAGCGGCAGTACAGCCTCCTCCAACACATGCTGATATGCGATGTTTCCACCCGTTGGAATTCCAGCCTGCATATGTTGGACCGACTGTATGAACAGAGAAAGGCTATTAACGATTTTTTGATGATTCAGGCGGACAGCACTACTCCACTGTGTAACTTTGATGTCAGTCAGTGGCAGCTCATGCGTGACACCTGCCATTTTCTGAGGCCGTTTGAGGAGGCCACGTTATTTGTCAGTCGCCAGGACTACGGGATGAATAACATCATTCCTGTCATGTCAGAGGAGGAGCAGTGGGCCCTGACTGCACCCAGTCCACTGTCCCTGCCTGCTTGGCGTGCAGCCCTAGATGGCAAACCCCAACTGGACGACAGTCCCTACGCTACTAAGTGCAGGGCTGTCAGTGAAAGAACAAGTGTCAAACAGTCCGAGTCGGCAACTGTACGGGAACGTATAGGCCAAGAAACGTAAGTCAAGCGGAGGGTCAGAAACAAGCCCGAGTCCAAATACGGTGAGAAGCGCAGTACAGAATCAGAGAAAACAATCGAGTTCAAGAAACGGGCCGAGGTCAGAAGCACAGGAAGACAACAGCAAATCAGAATAACAGGGAAACTGCAAGGGAACACCTTTGACAGGAAAAGCCTGAAGGAACCGAGGAGATTTAAAAGGTCTGCCCGGACACCACCCCCGCAGCTGATTGGTGCGGCATCTTGGCCCTCCGATTGGTCCTGAGCACTGTCACTCATTGCTCAGGAGCAGCACCTCTCCCGGGTGTGGTTCGAGGAAAGACTTAACCCCTGCAGGTCATTGTGTTAGACGGGTGGAAGGCTGTCCAGATGAATGTATCCTGACAGTACCCCCCATTTTAGGAGGGGCCACTGGACCCTTACCTGGTCCGGGTCTCTCTGGGTGAGCGTCGTGGAATTCCTTGATAAGGGATTCAGCATGCATGGACTTAGCAGGAACCCACGACCTCTCCTCAGGACCGTAACCCTTCCAATGCACAAGGTATTGCAGCAACCCTTGTACCTTGCGAGAGTCAATTATTCGAGCCACCTCATACTCCAACTCCCCCTTAAATATCACAAGGGGAGGAGGTTCAGCAGGTGGGATAACGAATGGAACGTACCTCTTAAGGTGAGACCGGTGAAAAACGTTATGTACCCGGAAATCAGAAGGTAACTTGAGCCAGTAGGCCACGGGATTAATCACTTCTAGATTGATATAGGGTCCTTTAGATGAAGATTCCAGGTAGAAAGCCAAACCTTATCCCCCACCTGAAATCCTCTAGCACACAGGCGCCTCTTATCACAATTCTCCTTCTGGATGTTCTGGGCGTTCGCCAAGTTCTTCTGAACTTGGGCCCAGACTGTGCACAGATCGTTAACGATGACATCCACCCCACTATGCTCAGAAGTAGCGCCGGACAATGATGCATGTCTAGGATGGAAGCCATAATTGCAAATAAACCGAGAAACACCGGATGCGCTACTATCCTGGTTGTTAATGGTGAATTCTACTAAAGGTAAATATTTCACCCAGTCTCCCTGCTGATCGGAGACAAAACACCGGAGTTTTTGCGTAACAGTTTGATTCACCCTCTCTGTCTGCTCATTGGTCTCAGGGTGGAAGGCAGAAGAGAAGGACAGAGCCTTACAGAGAGCGCTCCAGAAACAGGAAACAAATTGTACTCCTCTATCAGACACAATATTTTCGGGTAGCCCATGCAGTTTAACGATATGTCTGATGAAAAGTTCCGCAAGTTTTTTGGATGAATGTTACGCTTTTAATGGAATCAAATGTCACATCTTACTAAACCGATCAACTACCACCCAAATAACCGTCTTACCCTCAGAGGCGGGCAGATCGGTCATAAAATCCATGGAGGTGTGGGTCCATGGATGAGTCGGTATAGGCAGAGGACAAAGTTCCCCAGGAGGGCGAGTTCTGGGAACCTTTGCCCGAGCACAGGTGTCGCAGGCTGTTACATAGGCCCCCCACATCACGAGACAAAGACGGCCACCAGTAATTTCGGGAAATAAGTCTCTTAGTGCCAGACACTCCGGGATGTTCAGATAACACAGAATCGTGTAATTCTTTGAATAAACGTAAGCGAAACTGAGTGGGGACAAAAACTTTAGAGCTTGGACAATCAACAGGTCTCAAATCCTGGTGGGTCTTGATCTCTGTGGCTAAGTCGGGTGAAATGGCGGAGACAAACGTTTCTTTAGGTAAAATGGACACCGGATCATCCCGAGGTGAGCGACTGGCACAGAAACTTCTTGACAACGCTTCATCTTTAACACTCTTAGAACACGTCTAAGGTAAAACAAAAAAA
>JAODAL010085361.1:0-10614 GCA_025379985.1 Phyllomedusa bahiana
TGGGCAGCTGCTGCTGGTACACTTAAAGGTCCCAATTTATATCTCCACGGAAACTTTTTCTCCTTCCTGTGTTTCTAAATCACAGCCACAGGTAAACTTTCCGAACACATTAAATACCTTGCGTTTACGGGCAGCTGGGTTCTCAACATTCCCATATGGTCTAGCCGTTAGGATTCCTGGTTTTCAACCAGGCGGCCGGGGTTCGACTCCTGGTATGGGAATTACCCTTTTTGAAAACCTCTTGTGACAGGGCAACTACAGGTAGTTGCCTATTTCTGCCACTAGGTGGAGAACTCCCCATGTTCCAGTCATTTTTTTTGGGATGGGGCCAGATCCTAAAAAAACCCGGGGGTCTTCGGGTATACGGGGGCGGGGTCTCTGCGGGGCAGTGCACAAGGGCTGAGGAGAAGGGCTCTTGCCCCCAGGGGCTTAGAAAAAGTGAACCCAGTAGGGCACTGGGTGAGTTAAGTTACGGTTGTGATGCTGGACAGTGGTCCAGGTCATGTTAGAGAGGGTTTTTCTACTAAAGGGGTTTTACAGTGGCCAGACGGCCTGAGTTTTTCTGTTTATGGTTTAGTTTGTATGTATACTGAAAAAAGCTGGTTAGGCCTTTTCAACCTGAAGCCTTTTTCAGAGTGCCATCCGTTTTACGAAAGACGGCATTCCGTAGCAAATACCCCGAGGGCCCAGGAGGCGTCCAGCAGAGTGGATCGCCATAGGGTGGGGGATGCGGGCATAATTGGCACGACTACAAAATTGGCACGACTGAGCATATTTTGGCACGGGAAAGTTGTGCGCACAGAAAATTTAAAGGGCCAAAACCTTTTTGGGACGCAGGGCTTTAAAACAAGACGTTCTGCTAAATTTTTTTTGCCAGGGAGGATTTCTCGCTCATTGGGACAATAAGTCTGCAGGGAGGAATTTAAAGGGCCCGAAGGCGGTGCGGGGGGGCGATTTTTGGGAAGATGGCCGCCGAGGAAGACGTAGAGGCCCCCTTTGAGCTTTTGACAAGTAGCGCTCAACAAGAAGCTACCACAGAGCAGGGGGCGGACGTCCGGCGCCCTACTGACCGCCAGGCCCCAAGGGTGTACTCGCATTTTCCCGCAGGGACACAAAACTCCCCCCAAACAAAAGGGCACAGATTCTGGCATTAGGGGTTAAAAAAACAGAACTGTTTGGGGCAAAGTGCAGAAGTAACCATTGGAGGGCTGTTGCCGAGGGCAACCAACCTGACAGGGCATGAGGGATGTCCTGTGGCCAAAAGGGCCTTTATCCAGGAAACTTTGTTCACGTCCGGAGAGGCCGAGTTGCAGAGGGACCGGCGTGTTTCCGTTCCCAGGGGCAACCACATTAATCGGCGGGACCTGCTACCACCCCCCAGCAGAGGGAACCGGGTTTTTGGGGGGTGCCATAGAGCAGCAGAATGTGCCCTGGCCCCTCCGGAGGGGGCCCGGGAGAGGTTGCACCCCCAAAGCCCGGGAGTCACAGGTGTCTGGAGCCCCACCCAGGGCTGACTGGACAGTCAGCGGGAGAGTCCAACTGCACCCAACTGCTACGCGGAAAGACTGTTCCGTTATGAAATGAAACGGGTATTGGGACTTTCTATCAAACCATTATGTATGGGGTTACCAGGGGGGGAAAAATGGGGGCCCAACACACTGCCGGGCCCTTGAGAAGAGTCCTAGGGGATGAATCTAAAAAAATGGATTTGGGAAAGTCTGTGGGACTCAGTATGTTACCTGCTTTTTTTGCCGGGGGAGGGACAATTCCAATGTTGCTGCCTGTCATAAATGCGTGCCTATTAAAACGCTACTAATGGGTTTAAATGTACTGTGATCCCGGAGGGGATTTGACGTTTTGAAAAATTTAAACCCCCATTACGCGTCCCTGTGGAACAAGCAGCTGAGGGGCTATAGCCAGGGGCAGCTCGGTCTGCCCCTTGGGGCAGCCCCATGGTGAAGTAATGCGAGTCGAGTAGCTTTTAAAAGAATTACCAGCCTCATTAAGGGCAGACAGGCCCCAGGGGCGCCCCTAGAGGTTGGGTTTAAAAAATGCAAAGTAGTGCAGGGGATGTTGTTTTGTGGGGGATGTCCACGGGAGAAATGTTTACCACGCAGTTCAGTGGATCTACTGCGGTTGCCCTTAGCAAAAATTTTGTCCTCTTACTCCTGTTGTGGGAACCGGGGAATCTGATGCCTACAGTGGGCTGTATTTCGGGTGACCAGTTCATAAGGTGTCCACCATGCCCCAGCAAAGGGTGTGTACTGGTAGTAGCCTGCAGGTCGCAGGTAATCGTCCCAGGAAGGGAAAAAGCCCCCCAGTTCTGTGGAATGCTTTTTGTTCCCAGAAGAACCTTTCCCTTTTTTTTCCGTGGCAGCCTCAAGGAACGGGAGAATCCTAGGGATTTTCCTCTCCTAACTGTGGGGGAGACTCTTTTAATGGGGTGTGTCCAGACTCATGATGTAGCCTGCCTGAATGAACCTAAAACCCGGTAGAAAAATGGTTGCTAATTTTTGGTCCTACGATTTCATTTGCCCAATGGTTGCTGATTTCCAGTAACTTTTTCTGCCAGGTCACAAGACTGCAGTGAAGGGGTGAGCTGCTAGACCCACAGAGCTGGGGGGTAGGGTTTAACCCTAGTGAGAGGCAGGGGAGTGGGTTTAAATTTCCCCCAATGTAAAGAAGTCCTGTTCGAGGCCTGAAAATTTTTTCCCTTTCAGGTTAGGAGAAACATATTTCAGTAAACCCCGAGGTATTATGGTCCTGTGGGGGGGGCGAACGGCAAGGGAAAAATTTTTCACCAGATACCTGCTACAGCTTTGATGTTAAAAAATTCACGGGGTTCCAAAGTGAACACGCCAATTTGTGTCTAATGGGAGGGTCCCCAGGAGGATGGGCCGGGGGTACATCTAACATCCCATTTATAAATGTGCTGCCATTGCCTCCAGCTATTGAATAATTTGAGGTTGAAAAAAGAGAAGTATCTCAATAGAAGCTGAGCATTCCCCTTAAGAGGTATAGGGGGTTGGGAAAAAAACATCTCCACCCCTTGATGCAAGAGCTGCTGCTTGGGAAACGCCATGAGAAGTTGCACAGGGGGAAATTGTCCTCTGTCCCGGGGGGGGGTCCAGGTAAGGGGCCTTGGGAGACAAAGTGTCTAAGAGGTTGCCAAGGTACGCGAAACCATTCAGCCTACTGAAATTTTTGGGGGGTTTGTAGCAGAATATGTTTTTTTTGTGGCCCCTATATAATGTAGGCCGGAAAGAGGTCCCACAATAAAACCCTGTAGGGGCTGAAAGCCAGGTGAGTACTAGTGACCCCTGTGTCTGCAGGGGGTTTTCATGAAACACGAGAAGGGTAGTATTGGTTTTCCCCACGCTGTACGTCAAGTGTATGGAGGGACAAAGTGACCTCAACTTAAAACCCACCGTAAGAAGCAATCTTTATAGAGGTTTTTCCAGAGAAGAGGCCTACAGTAACCCTGGATTATTGACCACAGTTTTTGGGTTTGCTCAAGGGACCATATACCACGGGGGTTTAGTCCAGAAAATTTTGAGGCGTACTTTTCCCCAACCAAAAGGTATAGTTTTACTCAGGGGGGCCCTTTAGGGCCCTGGAGAATGCACATACAAGCTAAGGGGGGGACCCTGGCAGTAAGAGCGTACATACCGTGCCACCATTTTAAGTGGGGATAAACTTCGTGGGCCCGTTATAAGTGACGATGGTAGAGGCCAAGGCTGAGCTGTTTTTTTGGGGAAAAATTTATCTCTGCCCCTAAGATTAACGGGGATGTTGCCCATAGCAACAGGTCCCCGGGGGAAAAGGGGGAAAATTTGGGAAATTAAGGAGTCTCTGATGCGTCCCCGCAAATCAGGGGGTTGTCTCTGGCTTTTGGAACAGGTGGGGGAAAAGGATTTCCCGGGAAAATGGCGTCTCCCCAAGAAAGCAAGTCAATATAAGCTGTGTGATCAATTCCTCGTTGGGGTTTTTGACCCCGGGGGAGGGTTGTGCGAGGGGAAAAAAACCATCCCCTTTTTCAAGGGGGAGGGGATGTGACAGGGGAACTACAGGGAGTTGCCCTTTCTGCCACAGTGGAGACTCCCCATGTTCCCGGTCACATTTTTTGGGTAGGGCTCGAGTCCTATAAAAAGCCGGGTCTTTCAGGATACAGGGGGTGGGCTGCTACTGGGATGCAGCAAGGAGTGAGGGGAAAGGGGTCTTGCCCCCAAGGCTTAGAAAAAAGCTGGAACCCAGTAGGGCACGGGTGAGTTTTTGATTTCTGTTGTAGCGGACAGAGGGCCAGGCATGTTAGAGAGGGTTGTCTACTCAACGTGTTTATCGTGGGCCCAAAGGGCCAGGTTTTTTCTGTTTTAATGGGTTTATTTTTTGGTTCTAATCAAAAAACTGGGTTTAGCCGTTTCAACCTGAAGCCTGGGCGGAGTGCCATCCGTTTTTCGAAAGACGGGGATTCCGTAGCAAATACCCCAGGACGGCCCAAGGGGGCCCCCAAAAGAGAGTGGATCGAAAACCCAACACAAAATATCCCCAATATTGTTGAAAAAAGGCTTACGGTGGATTTTCTCTTTGCGGGGGAAAATCTCAAAACCCGACTGCCTTTTGCTATTCACGTCTTTTTTTTGCCACAGCTCTTGATTTGGCCTTTAAGCTAGCACTTCAAGTCCTTCCTTTTGACTCCCAGCGTCAAGAAAGTAACATGCCCGTTGCGCTTAGGTTTGGGTCCTATTCTATTTGAATGCTGACATTTTTGTGGTAAATGGGAAAGAAATGTACTCCCGGTGAAGAGGAGGCAAAAAACTGACAATAAATATGCCCCGTGTGGGATTAAACCACGCCCTTTAATTATGAACTGACGCCTACCTACGCGCAAACGAGGCAGTCGACTGTTTTTTCAACCATAGGTCCCCAGTTGAAATAGTCACAGTTGGAAACGTTTTCTCTTTCCTTTTGCTGAGGGCGACTGCCCCAAGGTAAACCTTTTTCCTTTTCCGGGTTTCCCGAAGGATTTTTTATATCATTCCCACATATCTACTTAGGAGGCCTAATTTTCGCCCAGGATCGACCCTTTTGGGGAATCACTTTTTTTTCCTGTCTGAACAAATTAAAGGGCCGAAAAAAAATTTTGGAGGTATAAAGTGATTATGGTGGATTTGCCCCGTGGCCCAAAATCTAAACCCGACGGGCTTTATTATGACTATTTTTTTTAAAACCCATTCTTGTTTGGCTTAAATTTTTAAAGCATTTTAATTCTCTAGCTGTGGGAAAATAACATCCCCTTTTTATTCTGTGGTTTTGGCCCCTTCTTTTTTGAGGGGAATGTTTTCGTCTGAATTGGAGGGACAATACTCTCCGTCAAGAGGGGGAAAAATCTGACAAAAAATCCCCCGTGTAGGTTCAAAAACTACGACCTTCGATTATGAACTGCGCCACCTACTGCCAACGAGGCAGCTGCTGCTTTTTTCACTTAAAGGTCCCCAAATTTTAAAACCACAGGGGAAACGTTTTCTCCTTTCCTTTGCTTCGGACTACACCCACAAAAACTTTCCTTTGCTTAAAGCTCCCTTGTTGTTATCTTTCCCCCTATGGTCCCCAGTTAGGATTCCTGGTTTTCAATGGGGGCCTATTTTTCGACTCCCGGCATGAGAAAAAAAAGTTTTTGAAAATTTTTGAACACAAAAAATACCCGAAAAACGTGGGCAATATTTTGGCTTACGGGGGTTTCGCTCTTTGCGGGTAAAAAATCGAAACCTGATTCCCTTTTGTTTCTCCTTTTTTTAACCCATCCTTGATTTGGCTTGAATGCAAACATTCAAGCCCCTTCCTTGTACCCCATTTTCATGTTTGAAAGGCTAAAAAAAACAAGTCTTTCCATCTAGTTCACCTGTTGTCCCAAGGTTTTGATCCAGAGGAAGGCAAAAAACCCCAAGGGAGGTAAAGCCAATTGTCCTCATTTGGGGAAAAACCCTTCCCTGACTCCAATCTCAATCAAAAAACCCCTGGATAAAATGACCTCCCCCGAATCCTTTCACTATAACTTTTATATTATTACCCCCAGAAATGCTCCAACCCCTTTTTAAACCCGGGTTATTGAATTCACCATGAAGTCCCTCGGGCGAGAATCCAAAAGTCCACTGCTCTTACAGTAAAAGAATCCCTTTTTATGTTTATGTGAAATTTCGTTCCTAAAGATAAAGGACCCCCCTTGTTTTTAAATACACCCCCTGTGTATAAATAAATTTGGGGAGAGATCTCTATTTTACCTTTATGTAATTAAAATATTTATTATGTCCCCCGAACCCTTCTTTTCTCAAACTAAAAAACCCCTAATCTTCCCAATTTTTTGGGTTTTGTAGCCCACCCATTTTTATTTTTTTGTTGCCCCTTTTGTACCTGTTAAGTCTACAATTTTTTCCTGTGCATGGTCCCCAAAAAACGTACCAATATCCTGGTGTCAACCAGTGATTGAAAAATGGAGAAAAATTTTTCTCATCATGTGCATCTATGCCCTTTTAATGCACCCCTGATCCTATTTGTTTTTGGCTGCTGCTGCCTGAACCTGGCGCTCAATTAAGTTTACGCCCCAGGATTCCCCAAGCCCCTTCTCCATGCATTTTTTTCCCCAGGGTTTTTCCTTTTTAACATTTCTTTAATGGATTTTCTTTTTCCCATTTGCTCCGCATTTATCTGTTAAACCTCTCTGCCATTTCCCTGCCAGGCCCCAACTTATCCAACCCCTTTTGAAAAAAAATTTTATCCTCTATTGTGTTGATTACTTACAAGCTTTAGTATCGCGCAAAGATCAATATTACGGGTTTTTCCCCTGTGTAAGATCTTAATAAAAATGTTAAAGAGGATAGCCCCCAATAGACCCTTGGTACCCCCTTTAACGCGATCCATCGAAAAATGACGTTAATTACACCCTTTTTTTCTATCGTGAGCAGTTATTACCCACTTGCACACTTTTTTCCCCTGTCCAAGCATTCTCTTTTATTACAATTTTAGGGGCCCGAAAAAATGCTTTGAAAATTGTATTGAAAACAGTGCCTCCCCCCCGATCCGTTAGCATGATTTCCCCTCATAAAGTGATGAATTAGCCTGAAAAACCGTTCTTCTAAACCCTGCTGGAACGGCGTTATACATTTTTTTCAGTGAGATATCCAATCATCTCTGAGAAAAACCCTTCAAACATTTTCCCCAACAGAGGTTAACTTACTGGCCCAAGTTTTTCCCGGGTCACTTTTTTACCCCTTATGAATATTGGGACCACATTTGCTATGGGCCCAAACCTTTGGGGCTACCCCGTTATTAGAAAGTCCATGAATATTAAAAAATAGGGGGCCCATCTTACAAATTTCCGGTGCCCCCGACCCCGTCCCCGGGTCGCAGGGCATCCTGCCCCGACCCCAGCGGGGCCCCCGTCCCGCACCTCGGTCCGGGGTCCCCCCCCTTCCGCTGCCCGGGGGCCCCATAATTACCCGGCCGCTCCCCCCCGTCCGTTCGGTTCTCGCGTGCCCGGGGCCCCCCCCTTAGGGGGCGGCGCCCGGGAGTCCCGAGTTTAAAGGGACAGTGCGCCGGTAATTGGCCCCTTTCCGGGCCTTTTCCCATTTTACCCAGCCTCTTCCAGTGGCCTTTGGGCCGGGTCTTTTTGTGCCATGCCCATTTGAAAGCGTCCGAAAGCCTTGTCTCGCCTACCGTGTCCAGACCCTTTTGCTTTTCGTTTACCCCCACATCCTTTCCCCCTCCCCGACCTTTTTGCTGTTACGTTCACGAATCACGCCCCTGCCCCGACCTTCTTGCCCGTCCCCAACAACCCCGCATCCCCTTCCTGCCCCGTACCCCTTTGGGCCCCACCGCGCAAGCCCCGCCAAAGGGTGTGGGCTGGTGGATCCCGCCGCAGCAAGTCCATCCCCCTTTGCGGCGGGGTCTTGAATACCGGACCCACTTAGACTCCACTCCTGGTGTGGGCTTACCCATCGCCTCGGGGGTCCGTGATCCCCCTAAAAACCGAACAACATATTAAATCCCCCTTTGTACAAGTGGGTTATCCATTGGACCTGGGGGGTTTTTCTATTTTAATCTTCCCAAGCGGAGCGCACTTCTTCCTGGGGGTTTGACAAAAACTTTTTAAATTGGGTTACCAATCTCTTTTCAACAGGAAGGGCTCCTCCTCGGGAAATACAGTGGAAAAAAATGTTTAATACGTTTCTTTTTTTTCTCATCGCCCTTACTGTCTCCCTAGTTTTTTTAAGGGCCAACCATTTTCCGTTTTAATCTTTTTACTATTTATAAGTAAAAAATTTATTTTGGGGTTAGTTTTACTTTCTAAACAATATGTCCTTTCCCCCCAGCTTTGCTTTTTATCCTTAAATTTTTTCACACTTTATTTTTTTTCCCTAAGCTTCTTAGTGCCCCTTCAGCCCTCCTGTTTTTTTGGGTTTAAAAGCTTTTTTTTGTTTTTATTGCCTCTTTTTCATCCTGTTGACCCCATTGGGGTTTTTTCTGTTTCTAATTTTTTTATTACCAAAGGTATGTACCTTCCCCCAGTGTACCTAGGATGTTTTTTAAAAATATCCCATTAGTTTATTTTTTGCCATATTTAAACACATTGTCCCAGTCAATACGGTTTAGGGCCCCCCTAACAGAATAAAAAATTTGCCCTTTCCAAAAATTCAGTTTTTTGTGGCTCCTGGACAAAAAAATCTATTGAAGGATAAAAGGGAAAATTTTTATATTATGGTCACTATTCCCAGGTGCCCCTCAACCCGAACCTTTTTTTTTACTCTGTCAGGTTTTGTTAAAAATTGGTCTAGAAGGGCCTGTCCTCATCGGGTTCCTGCACATTTCAAAGGTAATTACATTTGTTATTTTACAAAAACCCTTTTTTTTTATGAGACTACAAGCTTAGATTCCCATTGATGTCTGGGTAGTTAAAGTCCCCATAATTAACCTCATTCTGATTTGCCGCCTCATCTATTTTCCCGGGGACATCTTCCCTGGTTTTTATTTAGCAGATCCCATTAGATTAATTGTTATTGTTAACCCCCCTGTATATTTACCCCTAATGATTTTACATGTTCAACCCCGTACCTATACCCCGCGTGTTGGTTCCCGACGGATTTTACATAGAGACAACCCCCCCCTTTCCCGGGCCTTTCCCAAAAAAGACTGTAACCTGCAAATTAACCCCCCAGTCGAGGGTCTGTCCACCATGTTCTGTTATCCCCACTGTATATTTTTCTTCAGCCCTTATAACTTTTTCATTAATTTTTGTTGGTCAGACTCCTGCATTTGGGGCAGCATGCAATTTATAGATTTTTCAGTTTTTATTCCTTTCTCCCTGTATTTTTATCATTGCTACACCCCCTCCCCCACTCCCCCCCCTTTTTTTTTCCCAATTCCCAGCTCTCTTCTTTCCCATCTTGCATGCTATATGTGTAGTTAACCCCCCCCCCAGCCCCATTTTTAATATTCCCAACTTCCTGGCCATTTTTCCCCCCAAACAGCTGCACCCTCCCCCCTTTAGGTGCAGCCCATCCCTAAAATAGGTCGTAAGCCAAGACGAATCACCTTTTTCCAAAAACCCAAATCCCTCTGCCCACCTTTTTTGACCACTTATTTACTTCTT
Source organism: Phyllomedusa bahiana (assembly GCA_025379985.1). Lineage (NCBI taxonomy): Eukaryota > Metazoa > Chordata > Amphibia > Anura > Hylidae > Phyllomedusa > Phyllomedusa bahiana. Next base: position 9,644 of record JAODAL010085361.1, read on the forward strand.
AATCTCCCTTGCCTTCGGTGGGGCTCGGGAAAGGGGAATATTTCGAAAATTTACCTTTTGGGGGTCCTTGCCCGAACTTTTTGGGCCCAAATCCCCCGAAAAACTTTTTTAAGGACACCCATACCTTAACTTTGTCAGGGGCCAATGTGGACCATGACGCTGGATTCTCACCGCCCCACCCCCAACTGTCAACCCCAACCCCCAATTTTCGAACCCGGGGCCCCCGTAAACAAAAACCCCTGTTCGACATCCCGGGTCGGTGGAGATTGCCCTGTCTGTGCCCCCAATAATTGGGTCCCCCCCAAAAACTACCCTTCTGCCCAAACCCCGCACTCCTATTCCCCCTCTTATGGAGCAGACGGGGTTGTTTCTGCACAAGTATTTCTGAACGAAACCCCCCCCATCCGCCAATCTGCAAATTTGTTGGGGGGTACCATTTAGGACTCCCCCCGCACTTTCCCTCTCCCTTCCTTCTTTTCAGTTGCAAAGAATTAACATGCCCTTTGATGTCTGTATTTCTCTCCTATTTTTTTTGGATGGCTACCCTTTTGTAGTGAATAGGAAAGGCTGTGGGTACCCGCAAAGGAGGCAAAATCTGAAGAGAAAAGTGTCCCTGTGAGGATCAAAAATCAGGATTAAGATTAAAGTGACGCACACCTTCTGGTTTAAAGGGGGCAGTGATCTTTGTATCTTTTAAAGTGCCCATTTTATACTTCAGTGGGAAACTTTTTTTCTTTCCCCGTCTTTTAGACTCACGCCACAAGGTAAACCTTTCTTTTGGTTTAAGCAGCAGGTTCTCAACATTCCCCCATGGTCTAGCGGTTAGGATTCCTGGTTTTCACCCACGGCCCCGGGTTCGTCCCCGGGAGGGGTTCCCTTTTTTAAAAACCCCGAACACTTAAATTCCGCAATATTGTTTTAAACATATTTGGGGTTACGGGGATTGCTCTTTTCGGGTCTAAAATCTCAAA
>JAODAL010085362.1:0-10613 GCA_025379985.1 Phyllomedusa bahiana
GCTCTGCCGGCCCGTGTGGTAAAGGGGGGGGTTGCCGGCAGGGGGTTTGGAAAGGGGGGGGTTGCCGGGGACTTTGGTAAGGGGGGCTCTGCCGGCATGTATGGTATAGGGGGGCTCTGCCCGGCCGATGGTAAAGGGGGGGTTGCGGCCTGTATGGAAGGGGGGTTGCGGGGCCCGTTTGGTAAAGGGGGCTCTGCGGATGTTGGTAAAGGGGGGGGGGCTGGGGCCGTGTGGTAAAGGGGGCTTTGCCGGGGCCCGGGGTTTGGGGGGCTCGCCCCGGGACGTGTTTGGGGGAAAGGGGGGGGGGGTCTGCCCGGGACCGGTGGTATGGGGGGGGGGCTGCCGGCACGTTGGATAGGGGGGGGGGGGGGGTTGCGCCCTGTTTAAAAGGGGGGGGGGGGGGGGGCCCCTGCCGGCCTGTATGGAAGGGGGGGGGCTCTCCCCGGGCCCGTATGGTATAGGGGGGGGTTGCCGGACTTTTTTTTAGGGGGGGGGGGTCTGCCGGACGTATGGTATAGGGGGGCTCTGCGGACGTTGGTAAAGGGGGGTCTGCCGGCACTGTTGGTAAAGGGGGGCTTGCGGCACGTTGGATGGGGGGGGGGGCTGCCGCCCGTTGGTATAGGGGGGGGGGGGGGGGTCTGCCGCCCCTGTTTTGGGGGGGGGGGGCTCTGCCCCGGAAAGTTGGTATGGGGGGGGGGGTCTGCGGCACTGTTGGTTAGGGGGGGGGGGGGGCTTGCCGGCCCGTTGGTAAAAGGGGGGGGTTTCCGGGACTGTATGGGGAAGGGGGGGGGGGTTGCCCAATGTATGGTAGGGGGGGGTCGCCGGAAATGTTGGTATAGGGGGGGGGGGTTGCCGGCACTGTTTTTTATAGGGGGGGGGGGGCCTGCCGGCACTGATGGTTAAAGGGGGTCTGCCGGCACTGTATGGGGATAGGGGGGGGGGTCTGCCGGACGGGATGGGGATAGGGGGGGGGGGGCCCGGCCGGCACGTTGGTATAAGGGGGGGGGGCGGGGGCTCTCCCGGGGGGGCTGTGGTTGGGGGGGGGGGGGCTCTGCCGGCACCGTGTGGTATAGGGGGGGGGGGGGGGGCTCTGCCGGCCCCGGTTGGGATGGGGGGGGGGGGTCCCCGGGCCACGTGGGGTAGGGGGGGGGGGGGGGGCTCTGGGGAAAGGGTTTTTTGGTATGGGGGGGGGGGGGGCTCTCCCGGGGAAATTTGGTATGGGGGGGGGGGGGGCTCTGCCGGCACCGTGTGGTATAGGGGGGGGGGGCTCTGGGGGGCCCCCGTTTGGTATGGGGGGGGGGGGCCCCTCTTGGCCGGGCCCGGTTATGGGGGGGGGGCTCCCTCGGAGGATGGTTTCTGGGGATTTTTTCAGCGCTCACATAGACATGCATAGGGAGTACTGCACAAGCGTCTCCGGCTCTTATTGAGGTATTAGTGGGGTTCACCTCTTACATGTAGATCTAGTAGTGTCTTCATTTAAACTCTTAGCTGCTTATTGTGTCCAGGAGTCCAGTGGGCGTTCCTTAGATTGACACGGTCTCCACACACTAATACAGGGAAAGCTTCCAATCACTGAGTAGCACCGCCTACTGGACTCCTAATCCAGCATAATCAGAAATATAAAGAAATTCCTAGATCTGCTCAATGTTCTTGGCCCTTTCTGCCCGGGCAGCACTGGCAGTGTGACGCTGTAAGGGAGGGAGGGCCCCTTTCCCCTCGTTCACATGCGGGGAAGCCCCCCAAAGGGAACACAATGGTTTAATGTTTCCCAATTTTGGGAACGGGGGAGGGGGTTCATGGCTCCGGATCCCCCTTTAACAGCCAGGGCAGAGGACGTGGTGCCCTCATATGGAAAGCGGGGGTTGGTTTGGGGGGGCCTTTTTGGGGGGGGCCTTTAGCCCGGGGCGCGGGGGTCCCGGGGGGGGGGGGCCCTTTAGCCGGGGGGCCCCAGGGCTGTTCCCGGGGGGGCGGGGCCTTTTGTGGCGCTGAGGGGGTTTTCCCGGGGGGCGGGGGCCCCTTTTGCCGGCGCCGGGGGGCTGTCCCCGGGGTGGGGGGGCCTTTAGCGGGGGCCGAGGGGGGGGTTTTCCCGGGGCGGGGCCTTTTTGCCGGCCCGGGGGGCTTGGGGGGGCCCCCGGGAGAGGGGCCGGGGGGGGCCCCTTTTGCCGGCGCGAGGGCTGCCCGGGGGGGGGTTTTGGGAGTGGGGGGGGGGGTGGGCCCTTTTGGGGCCGGGGTTCCCGGGGGGGGGCCTTTGGGCCCCGGGGAGGCCCGGGGGGGGCCCTTTTCCGGGCCGGGGCTTCCAGGGGTTCCCGGGGATGGGGCTTCCCAGGTTTTTGGGGCAGGGTATTTCCGGGTTTGGGTTGGCCTAAAAATTTTTTTTTTCGGATGAAGAGGAGGTGGAAAACCTGTGCATGGTCCGTGTTTGGTAGGATTTTTTGATATTTGTCCCCTTAGAAAAGGGCATCGTTTTTGGGGTATGGGGGCACCTGTGGAATAAGTGGCTTTTCCCTTTATTTTTCTTTGGCCCCCAGGTAACGTCCCATGGGGGTCAGTGTTAAAATTGTAGGAAAAAAAATTGATCAATAAGGGCTTTTTGGAGTGTAAAAATTAGACAGATGGGGGCTGGTTTTTCCCCAGTGAAGACCAAATACCCTGGGAATTTTGAAAAAAATGGGAAAAATTTTAAAATTTTTCTGACCGTAGCGGTTTTTCAAAAGCCGGGCCGGCGGAGAAACCCCGCAGTGGGAACTGTGAAAAAGGATTTTCTTTTAAACTTGATGTAAAAAAGGGTTGGGCAGTCGCTTTTAAAATTTACTGCAAACCTTTTGTGGGGGCTCCTTCGGGTGCCCCAAAATTTCCTGTTTAAAAGGGGAATCTGTCGCCCTTTTTTTTTTTTTTATAAATCAAGCCCCCGATCCAAAATTTTTTTTTTCCCCTCATTGTTATTTTCCTGATTTTTAGATTTCTTTTTCGGGCGTTTATTTTTTTGTGGGGAAGAATTTTTTGCCGCACGCTTTTAAAAGCAGTCAGAGATACTTTTTCGCAGTTCAGGGAAAAAGGAGGGCCCTTTAAAACAGATTCTGTCCCATAGACTTGTATAGGAGAGTTTCCACTGTGAAGAGAGGGGGAGCTGTGACGTCTCCTCTTGTGACTGGTGGATTCTGTGTTATCTGTACATAATGGTGTCTCCTTTCAGTTTGACCCTGCTTTTACTGATAATGAGCAGACACTGCTGAAAATCTCTCTAAACAGAGCAGGAAGTGTCAGACGATTATTAGGCCTAGTGGCCAAAGTGAGAACTGCAGGACAAGAATTAAAAAAATATTAAAAGTGATCTGGAAAATAAAAAAAATATAATCAAAAATCCCTACAAAATGTGTTCAACATAAAAATGTGAGTTAAACAATAAGTAATGTTTTGATGACACATTCCCTTTTAGAGATCTGTCTCTACAGTAACTTTACACCTTTTGAAGATTGCTTATTTTATGCAGTAGCTGCACCGAAGTTTTGGCTCCCGGCGCCCACACTAAGCCACGCCCCTTTCCCATGAAGCCACATCCTCCATTTAATAAACCACGCCCCCTTTACACAGGCGAGGCGCAAAAGTGCCTGGAAACTGTCTAAAGCGCATAATAAATGTGGTGGAAAGCAGCTGCTCCATTCTGGTGCCTCTGCCTTGATGAATGGGCCTCATTGGGGCACAGTTACCAGTAGCGTCTAACTAAGACAGACCAGACAGTGTTTGTCAGTGTTACAACTGTCTGCTATAACTTTGTACCACCATCAAGGTGCCACTAACTGCAACAAAATTCTGCCGCATTTTTGATGTGTGTGAAGCCACACCCCTTTTGCAGGAAACCGCACCCCCTTTACAGAGGTAACGCCCAGTTTGTCGGCCGAGGCACTGAAGTGTCGGAAAACGCATAATAAATGTGGTGTAAGGCTTGTACTCCATTATTTTTGGTGCAGATTGGGCCAGAGTTGTGGTGCAACTGCCTTGATAAATGCACCGAGTTGTGTTTTGTGATTGGAAGCCTGCTCTCCCTTGAAGACGCTTAACGTGACACCTCTAGTTTGATTCTGATCAGCTATAACATTAAAGCAAACCTGTGGTTTATGCTGCCCTACCTGAGAGCAAGGTGTTATAGAGGGAGAGAAGCTGAGCTCTGAGATATACAGGGTTATATGGTAGAGGAGAGAAGCTGAGTTCTGTGATATATAGGGTTTATGTGAGGTAGAGCTGAGCTCTGTGATATATAGGGTTATATGATAGAGAGAGAGGAGCTGAGCTCTGTGATATTATAGGGTTATATGATAGAGGGAGATGAAGCTGAGCTCTGTGATATATAGGGTTTATGATAGAGGAGGAGAAGCTGAGCTCTGTGATATTTAGGGTTATATGATAGAGGGAGAGAAGCTGAGCTCTGTGATATATAGGGTTATATGATAGAGGGAGAGGAGCTGAGCTCTGTGATATATAGGGTTATATGATAGAGGAGCTGAGCTCTGTGATTTATAGGGTTATATGATAGAGGAGAGAAGCTGAGCTCTGTGATATATAGGGTTATATGATAGAGGAGAGAAGCTGAGCTCTGTGATATGTAGGGTTATATGATAGAGGGAGAGAAGCTGAGCTCTGTGATATATAGAGTTATATGATAGAGGAGAGAAACTGAGCTCTGATATATAGGGTTATATGATAGAGGGAGAGGAGCTGAGCACTGTGATATAAAGGGTTATATGATAGAGGGAGAGAAGAAGCTGAGATCTGTAATATATAGAGTTATATTATAGAGGAGAGAAGCTGAGCTCTGATATATAGGGTTATATGATAGAGGAACAGGAGCTGAGCTCTGTGATATATAGGGTTAAATGATAGAGGAGAGGAGCTGAGCTCTGTGATATATATGGTTATATGATATATAAGAGAAGCTGAGCCCTGTGATATATATGGTTATATGATGGGAGAGAAGCTGAGCTCTGTGATATATAGGATTATTTGATGGAGAGAGAGAAGCTGAGCTTTGTGATATATAGGGTTATATGTGAGAGGGAGAGAGGCTGAGCTCTGTGATATATAGGGTTATATAGATAGAGGGAGAGGTAGCTGAGCTCTGTGATATATAGGGTTTATATGATAGAGGGAGAGGAGCTGAGCTCTGTGATACATAGGGTTATATGATAGAGGGAGAGGAAGCTGAGCTCTGTGATATATAGGGTTATATGATAGATGAGAGAAGCTGAGCTCTGTGATATATAGGGTTATATGATAGATGAGAGGAGCTGAGCTCTGTGATATATAGGATTATATGATAGAGGAGAGAAGCAATTTCCCAAACCTCCGACTCCTGACTCCCTCATACAGGGCGCATGTTTAAGTGATAACTTTACTGCAGTAAGATGGTAACATCCGGCTGTTTACCACCTTATGATACAATAATCAAGCTATTTAGGTAGAACAGACACTGACAAGCAAAAGGGTAACAATGTTTTGAGCTTTTGAACACTTGTGGGTAAAGTTGAAGAAAAAGCTGCATTTGTATCCAAGTCCAGTCTGCACCAACATTGGGAATGTGTAGAGGAGACCGGGGATCAGATTTTGGTCAAGATCTGCTTGAATCTGATCCAGAGCCCAGAAGGATTCAGGCAGTGCTGAAAACCAAAGGTGGATTTCCCAAATACTAACAAGATAATACAAATTTATAATGAGATCAGATGTGAGGTCATGTATGCAGGATCTGATGGAGGCAATACTATTTCTCAGAACAAATTCAGAGACTCCACAAATGTTCCTGCAGTGTTTTGCATATTTACAATTTTTTTGTGTCCTAAAGTCATATCCAATAAATATATTTTACACTGACAAGCAAAAGGGTAACAATGTTATGAACTTGTGACTTTCAGGCTCCATATCTCACCCTCCACTACAGCTTTATACATGAAGCTACCATGATTTTATATACAGTCATCTTACCAATCTTACACATAAATGTGACTTGCAACTATTTAGCATCTGCTTAGTTCTGCAGATTCTTTCCTGTAACTGCTTTTTTACTGTTTTGTTCCTAAAAATTAAAATGTTAATTTTTATTATTTTGTTACTATTTTGAAAATCCACATTTTGGTTTTCAATACTGCCTGAATCCTTCTGGGCTCTGAATCAGATTCAAGCAGGTCTTGACCAAAATCTGATCCCAGGTTTCTTTTACACGTCCCCAATGTTGGTGCAGATTGTCCGACTCGGGTACAAATATGGCTTTTTCTTAAACTCTACCCACAAGTGTTTGATGGGGTTGAGGTCTGGGTACTGTGGGGGCCAATACAGCAGCTTAATCATTGAATCAGTTCTTCACCAAACTCGACATATGCTTCGGGTCATTGTTCTGCTGGAACACTGTCATTCTTTTCATACCCATAGTACTGGAGTGTATGAAGTAATCTTGTAGGACACTCACATATAGCTCAGTAGTGAGATCAACATTGATCCTGGTCAAGTATCCAACATCTTTGGTTGTGAAACATCCCCATATCATCAGGCTTCCTCCACCGAAGCTGTAAAGTTTGTACAATTTCTTGATCCATTAGCCCCTTTTCCCTTGATTCTTCCCGACCCATTCGCACCCATCAGAGCCCGGTCTATTGACTTTCATTTCATCGCACCAAATCACCCGTTTCCAATCTTCCATTTTCGTACTTTTTTGCAAACTCTTTGCCAACACTACTTATAACAAGATTGAAGTGGAGGCTTCTTGGCCTTTATTGGGCCACCATTCCAGACCTGTGTAATGCGTGTTGCCCGGTTCTTGCATGGACGTCTGTGATGTCACTCTTATAAAGCCTACGACCTCCAGCATCATGTTTGCCACACCAGTATTGTTAGACCTTTTAATGAGCCGACTTGTTGACTGATATTTTGCCTTGACGTCCACCTCTTGGCTTTGGAATGGATAAACAGACCTTTTTCTTCAGCTGTCAGGGCTGAGCTCACATGATGCAGTTTAGCAATTTTCTTGGCCCAGAGACGCTACCAATTGAGCGAAACGGTGCGATTTATCTTTTCTTGGGAAAATTTTTCCCCCCATGGGGTGTAAACATTTTTAACCAGAACCCCTTTTTTTTGGGAATCAAACCCTAATTAAAAACACTGACTATTTTGGGAATGGGGAAACGGTTTTTAAATTTTAAAGGACAAGAAAAGAAGAAATTTTTCCACCACCCCGGGGCCCAAAAAAGTAAAAAAAGCAGTTTCATTACATAATCAGCCCGAACTAAAAGGGGAGGGTGCCCAAAAAGGGTTTTCAAGTCAATTTGCTATGACCCGCCAAGGACAAATTTTTTAAAAATTATGTTTGCTTTTACCCTTCAGAAAATTTAGAGGATGGTGAGTATGGAGCTAGGTAATTTAAACCAAATTCAAAAAAAAATGTTTCCCCGTTTGCCCTTTTCGGTGTTTTAAAAAAATTTTTTTGGGATACAAAAAAAACCCAAAAAAACTTTAATAAATTTTAAATATGTAAAAACGGTTTTTTGAAATAAGTGGGAGAAAACATTTTCAAAAAAAATGTCCTGAAAAACATTTTTTGGAGTTTATGAACTTTTTTCTGGAAAATAGTATTTTCCCCTCCCTTTAGATCCTTCCCTAGATGACCCCCCCCTCGCACCCGATTTTCATTTTTTCCCGGCTAGAGAAAAGGGCCTCTCTACAATAATTTTTGGGGTTTGGGGGCCCCAAAGGGTGACCACGGGGCAACATCTCTTTTTCAATCTCGGGTAATTTAAAAGGAAATGGCCCCCATGCATCAAATTTGATGAACGGTTTTAAAAGTGAAAAATTTTTTGTAATTGGTTTGTCCCGTTTCCTTTGGGACGGAAATTTTTTCCCCCCCCTGCAAATAAAGCTTTGCCCCCGCTCCTTTTCATCCCAAAAAAACTTTTTCCCAAAAATTAAAAATCCTCGTCCCGATGAAAGGCCCGGTTAAAGATTTGGGAATTTGCATGGGAAGGGCCCCAATTTTCCCCTTTGACTGCATTGAAAGGAAACCCCCCTTTAAATTTTTTATTTTGGGAGTCGGTCATTTTTTATAATCCCCCTCTGGGCTCCACAGTCTCGTCAGGGAAACTAATACAACCCCTCTTTTTTGATTTAAGGGAAACACAATTTGGGGGGAAAAAATCCCCCCCCATCCTGGCTAAAAAGCTGGGAGGGTTGTTTAAAAGCACAGAGAGGGGGGCCCAGTTACTTTGGGGAAAGGCTTTTTTGCAAAAGAGGAGATAAGATCTTTCTACTTAAACTGAAGAGAAACCCAAAAACAGGAACAAACAAAAAATTTTTGGGAAAATTTCATGTTTTTTTTTCATGGACTCCGGGGTTTTCCCCATCTTTGCGTGGAAATTTTATGCAGGGTTTTTGTTAGTCAACCGGGTTTTAAAAAAAAAAAAAAAACATATATGTCCATCAAGTTCAACCCCAAAGGGGGAGGTTTAAAATGTGAATTTAAAAGGGGGGGTTAAGGGGAATTTTTTTTGGGTTTGTTTCTCTCACTTGATGAAGACTTTGGAACCCATTTAAAGGGGAGAACCAATTTCTAAACCTTTCTTGAAAAAACCCCAACTGTTCCTGCTGTTCTAGCTCCCCAGGCAGGGTTTTTCCCAAAAGATTAAAAAGTTCTCATGTTACAAAGGCTTTTCCCCCCCCCTGGTTTTTTTTTTCCCTTTTTTTTCCAAAAAAATTTAAATTTTTTTGGGAAAATTTTTCCCCCTTTTTTTCTTTTGAGGGGTTTTAAAATGAAAATTATTTTTTTTCCCCCTAAAATTTTTGTAGGGGCCAATTTTTTGTACCCTTTATATAAATTAATCATTTTTTCCCTGAAACTGTCCTTTTTCTTTAGGGACCAAATGAGTTTAAAAAATTTTAACCCCTCATAAAACCCAAAGGGTGCTCAATTTTTTTCCCTTTATTTTGTTTTTGGGTGTTCGTCTTTGCACTTCCTTTCTGTCCATCCAGGGTGTTTGGGGTCGGGGGGTCGGTTCCTTTTTTTGCAGGAAGTCCCGGAAATCTTCCCTAAAAAAGGACCGCCTCCCCAAAAAATATTTAAAAAAAAGTTTTGGGGCCAGTTTTAAAAATTTAAGCAGGGCAAAGAGCAAGAAAAATTGGGATCCGGGGCCCTGCTACCCGCCCCCCATATCTTAAACCTCATTTAAATTTAGGAGTGTAATTTTATTTACAAAAAGGGGCACACAAAACGCTTTTTCCCCCCCCGGGGAGATGATTCTGGTCCCTGACTTCAGAAAAATTTTTCACCTGTTTTCAAAGATAAAAGTCAACCCCCCAAATAAAAAAGGATGTGGTGAGGCAATTCCTTTATACCCTGACATTGTTAGAGGGGATGTTCCCCCGGTCCCCCCGCTTTGCCCAAACCCAAGTTAGTGGGGGAAGGCTGTCCTCCTGGAAATAATGACTCATATTGAGGTCTAATGCGGATCTGATGGGGCAATTTCTTTTTTCCTAACAAATTCAAACTCCACAAAGTTCCTGCAGTGTTTTTACATTTTTACAATTTTTTTGTTTTCTAAATCATATCCAATAAATATATTTTAAAACGCAACAAAAAGGGTAAAAATTTTTATAAACTTGTACTTTCGGCTCCAATCCACCCCCACTACAGCTTTGTACATAGGCTACGTTATTTATTACGTCATCACCTATCATATACAAAAAATGTGACTTGAAAGATTTTAGCATCTGCTTATTTGCAATTCTTTCCTGAACTGCATTGTTACTGTTTTGCTTCTAAAAAACAAAATGTTTTTTTTTTATTATTTTGTTTATTTGGGGAAAACCCCCTTTTGGGTTTTTTACACTGCCGATCCTTTGGGCTCTGAAAACAGATTCAAGCTTTTCTTTCCAAAATCTGATCCCAATCTTTCCCACCATTCCCCAATGTTGGTGCGATGGACTTTTAAAAATCATTTTTTTTTTAACCTACCCACAAGTGTTCAAAAAAAAAAAAACATTGTTTCCCCTTTTGCTTGTAAATTTTTTTCTACCTAAAAACTTGATTATTTATCATAAGGTGGTAAAAAAACCGCCTGATGGGACCATTTTACTACAGTAAAGTTCTCACTTAAACATCGCCTGTATGGGGGGAGTCGGGGGGTTTTTTGGGGAAAATTTAGCAATCGGGTGGGGGGCTTTGGGTTGCCGACTCCACCCCCTCTGTCTTGGTTTCAACTTTGGGCCCAGACGTTGGGTCATCGCCCCCCCTCCCAGTAATTTAAAACTCCCGTGCCACCAAAACTGAAAACCCGGCACCAGAGAACAGCAAAACCCTTCGGTTAAGGGGGTCTTCTTTCGACAAATTTTTTCTGTTTCCTGATGATAGAATCCCCTCTAACCACGGTATTTTCTACCTGCATTGCCATCCCCCCGGCTACTAGTTGGGCTTCTAGGGAAAGCTGTCCACGGGCGGCCTTTTTCCCCAGACTGATTCCCCCCGCGTTATCGCACACTTGGTAATTTTGCTAGGAACTCAGGGGGTGGCCTTCCCTTTTTCCGCTCACTCTAAATTCCTCCTTCCCTTTATCTCTGGGGTCCTGGTCGTCCCCGGGGGGCTG
>JAODAL010085363.1:0-10613 GCA_025379985.1 Phyllomedusa bahiana
TTTTTTTTCCCTTTAGTTCATTGGAAATTGCTTCTAGGTGCACAGTAGTGTCAGTAATTTTGCTTATCTGCAGCTAAATGCAGGATTTCTCACTGCTGCCACTGAGTCATGTGACCTTCACTCTGACTTACTGAAAGGCACAGAATAGTTGTGTGACCTGGAAGTGAATCTTTCTGCATTACTATGGGTGGTTTAAAGTCTCAAATGAATCCATAGAGAGACAGAAATAATGTCAGCATCAAAAGCACAGTGTTTTTTTTCAGCTGATCAGAGTACAGGTCATGTGACCTAACAGAGACTGTTGCATCAGCCAGAAATCATGTATGCAGCTGCAGGAAAACAAAAGTACTGGAACTGCAGTGTAGAGAAAAGCAATTTTTAATGGTCTAAGGGAGAAAAAGAACATGGAGTGGTCCTTTGATAGTCATCAGCGATACAACAAGAATTTTAAAGGCTCTAAAGCGCAGTGAAATGCCCCATTTTGTTGATAGTAAGCCCAAAAGCAGTAATTCACATAGCATGATGTACCGTAACTAATTATACTCAAGACACAACTAGTGTTGTGTAACTCTATCCCTGTTTTACACAGGTTCCTGAACCTGAATTTTCTTCACTTTGACTCTAACCCTAACCCCAAATTGAAGTGAGGATTTTCTTACCGGTTTTGAATGTGTTAGCTTACCTGTTCCCAGGTGCATACAGTCCTTCAACACTGTCACTCTGGCGTCACTTCCATCTGACATCACTTCTAGCCCAAAGCCTCATTAAAGTTATCTATGTAACATTGGACTATACTGGAAGTGACGTCAAACAAAATTGACGTTAGCGCAACAATGCCGCAGGACCAGAAGTGCTGGGGAACAGGAAATTAACCCTTAAAAATCCCAAACCTCACCCCAATTCATGGTAAGGGTTACAGAAGTGATCAATTTTTTTAGGGGGCAAATAGTACCAAAAATTGATTCAGGCTGACCCAAATCAAGCGCACAAATTTGAGTCATATTTGACTTTGACCTGAATCCGAAGTGCAACATTAGAAGCAACCAAAGAATGGATTACACTTTTGTACTGTATCCTATATATTAGTGCTACAAAGCAAAAACCCAGCACATTGTTTGGTTTCCTACTAAAAGGAACAAAACCATTGGGCCCAGCAGCTAGTATTAAAGTTACCCCCTAATTTGCTTCATGAAATAAAACAGCACTTGGGCATTATAATGTAACGAATTGAATGTAAAGTTAAAAAAATATTTTCATCATCATCTTCCATAAGTTAAGACTGAACAAAGCCGTCCCACAATCTAGAATTTCTTTGCGGACCCAAGAACATAGCCATGCGCATAGAACCATTACCAAGGCAAAAAGAATAGCACAGTATGATGGAGAAAATATTCTTCATGGGGAGAATATCTCCATCATAAAGCATGCAATGTGTGCATTGTAGGCATAAAGAGGTAGAGCAGAGTCTCCATGGATGCCACGTTGCAGGTCTGTACAAGGTTGTATGGATCTGTAGTATATTTGTATCCATAACGCCTTAGTGTAGACAATATGACAAGGTGCCAGTGAAGTGCAGGATTGCTTGAATTTTTTACAGGCTAATATGTTTTTTGAATGTGTACATACAGCTTTGAGTAGATAAATGCTGCTACACACATCATGTGCTGTAGTAAAGCAGAAATTATAGTAAGAATTTGACAGCAAGCTTGACTAACTTGTATTTTGACATCAGACAATAGAAATCTGTCTTTAAGAAGACATGTAGTTCCTTGGGTGTGGGGTGATCGGGAGGAGGCATGGTTTTGCAAGTTTCCATCATCATACTCTTCTAAGGGGAAATCCACCTTAAAACATTGTGATGTGTCAGATGCCATCCTCGGGGGTCTCTGAGCTTGTACCAGTGACATTTTCTAAATAAAAGAGGCTGTAAGGCTCTCTAAAGTAATACAATGTAATAATGTGTAAAGTGAAACCCTAAAAATATATATTTGTATTATTTATAGATTTAAAATAGAGACTTGGGTTGTTGCCAGTGCAATTCAATTCCTTCACCATGATGGTGATTATTCGATGGATGATAAATCAATAATTATAATACAAGTGTTTGTGTTGTGTTTGAATGCAGAGACGCAAACATGAGAGCCACCTACTGTTACTGACTTGACGCCTGGCATTCTAGCAGTGGCATTGCCAGTTTCTATGGCAGCCATGCCACTGTGTGTGCTTGTACGCACGTTCTATGGGCTACATAAGAGCCTTGTTTCTTTCACTTGAATTCCAAGAACAGATGGGTGTTACCTATAAATAATCACTTGTTTATTGAAGCAAGATGACGAAAGAGCCCTTATTGTTCTGTTCGTCTGTTCATCTGAATATCAATGTGTATCACTGTTAAACACTCCTTATAGCTTATAAATAAGAGAGTAAAATGAAACATAAGGAGTCCATGTACACAAACCTTAGTTACATCACGGACAAATGGAGGTCACTTTGTTGAAGCCAGCGTCGGTATATCACATTTTGGATGTACAGTAAATGGACATGATGATAGTTATGTATGTGTTATTGGGATCATTGAGACAAAAACTCCTCAAGATTAGATTTTTGAGACTGCAGGGAACAGTTTTACTTTGCCAGCAGAGGTTCATGAATACCATTGTTAACTGTTAGGGGCTGTTTACACGGTTTATCCGACCAGTGTTTGAACTGTTTTCGTGCCATGCACATGGCCGCCGGGGGATGGCTTTTCTCCACGGCTCGCGGAGAGAAGCCCTCCCCCTTCTCATAGACATGTTCATATTCCGTCCGAAAACCGGACGGCGGTCTGAAAATCCGTGCAGTGGGGACCGGTTCCCGGATTTTCCATTAAGGTCCTTGTAAAAGTTTTTCAGCCAGTTTTCAAAACCGAGAACCGGCTGAAAAACCGCGCCGTGGGGACAAGGCCTTAATGGTGAGGATCAGTCACAGCACTTTCTGATCGTAGTACAACCTTGTAAAACAAACATTCTCAAGGGGTAGATCAACCACATTCAGTGATATATAGGTGTACAATGCCCTATGGACCAAACCATGTTTCTGTACAGCTACTAGTTGTGACTTAGATACTTGTAGAAAACATTAACATACACAACAGACAGAAATATAAGATATGTCCTAAATGATATCACAAACAAGAAAAACAAAAAGTGGGTAGAAGACCCCAGGTAAGAAAAAGATCCTCATATGGAGAGAGCAGAAAATACTTTAGCAGATAGGCACGTTTGGGTGCAAACCCCATCTGTCCGTATCTCTCCACTATTGCGAGCTTGCTAATGAAGATGCCGCTAGAGAAATAGCATGTTTTTGGACATAAAGGTCACCACGCACGTAGCATACTGTTATGCACAATTGATGTTCGTATTTATGAATGGGATATGACATAAATTAAGTATTCGTTGATAAGTAACGCTATACCTGCTTTTGATTTGGAAAGTGGATTATGAGAGGAGTGGAGGAGCTCCTGTTGCAGGTGTGTGGATGACCAGAACACTAATGAACTAGCTACCAACGCTGTATATTGGGAGGCACCTGATTAGCCCACATATGGCCTCACTCCCCAACATACTTAAAGGGGTTTTCTCAGTACAGGCTTTCACAGACATCTTGAGCTTTCTCTCTCTCTTAGACTATGTCTACACAGCATACAAAAACAATCGTATTTTTGGCAATTTTAGGATTCTAAAACCGCTGAAAATCCGACTGTTTTGCATGCACATAGATTTTAAGAGAAAATAAAGACATGTAGTCTGCGCAGGTCATTTTTTTGCTGCTCATTTACTTGCACTGGCGGATTTTGCAAGACGCTCTATAATCCGCCGGCGGTTCGCCGACGGTTTCCCATACAATCAATTGTATTGACGGAAAAATAACGAGAACCGACCACGGTTTATGCAAATACTGTGACAAAAGCCGCAGTCATGCATCAGACAAAGGATGGTCAGCTTTCCAACGGTTTTTGTCCCATGCTGTGTGGATCTAGCCTTACAGATTCAAATCCAGGGGTGTGTCTCTACTCCCAGTAGCTGTGTCTCTCCTCCCAGTAGCCGTGTCTCTCCTCCCAGTAGCCGTGTCTCTCCTCCCTGTAGGTATATCTTGCCTTACTAAAGAGTGGTGACAACATCATCCTGTGTGAGCAGGAGAAGGGAGAGAATGTCACAGCTTTGCAGACCTCCTGCAATAGTCAGTTATCATGTCTGCAGATCTGTCACCTCCAGGCTCCACAAGAAATCCTTGTAACCAGAACACCTGCATTGCTATTAACAGTTATACATACAGCCTGAAATGATTAAACAAATGTGAGGCATGCACTCTGCTCCCCCCTCTGTCATCAGTCAGGAGATAGAGGGGGAGCAGAGTGTATAAGGGTGTGTTATATGTGTGGAGGGAAAAGAGTTTATAAGGCTGTGTTATATGGGTGTGTTATATCTGGCAGCTAAAGAGCAATTGCCCAGATCCTTCACATAGAGCTGTCACTGTGAGAGAAGCACAGAGGAGCTCAGGCAGCCTTTATTACACAACTCAGAGGGGAGTGAGAGGAGGATAATGAGAACACAGCCTGTCAGCAGCTAGCAATTAGCTCAGGCAGCAAACCAGTTTCACACAGCTCAGAGGTGAGTGAGCACAGAGAGCACAGGGCAGCCAATCAACGCCAGAGGGCATGTCCCACACAGGGGGCATGTCCCGACCAGGGCTGAACTAAATATCAGGCCGCCAATCGCAGCAGAGGGGGCATGGCCCAACCCCGGGCTTCAGATTTAGATCTTAACACTTACAGATTGGCTAATATCTGATATACTAAATGATTTAGGTAATAGAAACCAATAGCAAAAGTGTTTATTTTTACTGTCCCCATCATTGCAGATATGATCTTTGTAGTGAGAAAACTCCTTTAATGCTTTCCTACACCTGTCTATGCAGTCAGTGAGTTCTCCCTTACACCTGTCTATGCAGTGAGTGAGTTCTCCCTTATGCAGTGCAGCCCCTGGTATATCACTGATGCAAATAAATTAAAGAATTATAAGAGCAGAGTTTATGGTCTTATATTATATTATACATATGTATTTTATTGTAATGGTGTGAACTCCTGTTTATGTGCTTTTTTCTGCTTGCAAGTAGTTAAACGATCAACCCTTAAAGTATCAATTCTTGGATTTTTAATGGGATTGAATTGCGAGCCTACATTTTTGCTACCAGAAAACTCTTTAAGTACTGCCAACACAAAACAAGAGCCTCTATTTAAAGTGATTTTACTGTAACAGGCTTGAAAATCCCTTTGCCTGATGGAACTTATGGAGCATGCAATACGTAAG
Organism: Phyllomedusa bahiana; assembly: GCA_025379985.1. NCBI lineage: Eukaryota > Metazoa > Chordata > Amphibia > Anura > Hylidae > Phyllomedusa > Phyllomedusa bahiana. The sequence goes on from JAODAL010085363.1 coordinate 5,349, forward strand.
TGGAAGTTCGAGAACTATGACAAAGCTCCTTCTAAATTAACAGAATATGACATAAGTGGTTTATTGTAATGCATAATGGTAATACAATATTTATCAAAGTCCATTTTGCTTTATTTCTTAGTCACTTGTTTTATAAAGGGTTGACATCATTGAGGAGTCTCTGGGACATCTCAGATCAGAGAGTCACTATAAAGCAGTGACTCTCATTCTGGATGCATAGGCCATCAATGTATTACATGAGCCATTATTTATGTGAATGGACACCATGTATGCTAATGTGTCTGACTAGCTAAAGCTTGCCCCAGAAATATTCTGTCTCCTCCAAAACAGTTGTTATTATTATTGTTATTATTTTTTACAGAAGCAGAACATATAAGTCCACTCTATGGAGGGAGACATTGATAAGTGGATAGCTATCAAGACTTGATAAAGCAGGCCTACATTTGTCATTTAGCCCATAGTGATATCAAGAAGTTTTATCTGGTTTTGCATAGTACTGCACATGCATTTACCGTATACATATTTTACAAGTCTGCGAGTTGTCATTGCCTCAACAATAACAATTCAATGACAAATGTAAAACATCTGAATATAGGCAGAAGTTAAGGAGATAGATTAAGAAATGAGTAATAATTAGTAAAATATTAATCTGATAGTAAAAGTACAGCATTTGAAGTATATAAATTGAAATAAAACTTTACTATGACACTGATAAGCACGGCTGACTCTAGCAGTCTCATATAAACACCAGATAAATAGAGTACTGTGTATAAATTGCATAATCCAGGTCTCAATAATCAGAGCTGCAAAGATTTCAGGATTACTGAAACAAAATAACAGTTGGATGTTTCAGGATTAAGTACTGTTGACTGGCACCAAGCGGATTAAATCCTTCTTCCAGACAAAATAAATAAATAAATGATATTACACTTAACATGTTAGACTTTTAATTCAACAAATTAGGATCCTGTCATCTGTTTTTTAAAAATAAATTTAACCATCTATGAATACATAGATATTTAGTTATTTATTTTAGATAACTTTCAAAATACTTTCCAGTTGACAATTAGATGACTGACATACATTCAGTGAATTAAGATTGTTTAGGGATGCATAAAGTGAACTTCTATATGTAATTAAGGGTGATCTACTTTAAAGAGAAGTAGAATAAATAAAGAATTGATTCAAAGTAAATATAAAGTAGAAGGAGCTCTAGGACTACAGAATATTACTGTTTGTTAACATAAGAATCAATTGATTTTAGGTGAAACACAATCCCTGCTTTGACGTAAAGACCTGTTATGAGATTGATTGCTAAAGATGCAGCAGTCAGCTATTACATACAGGCAGTCCCCGGGTAACATACGGGATAGGGACTGAAGGTTCGTTTTAAAGTTGAATTTGTATGGAAGTCAGAACAGGCATATTTAGTACAAGTGTAGTGTGGAATACTGGTACTTGTAGTTCCACAACTACGAATCTCATAATGCCACACCACATAGGTACTAATTGTATGGGTGCTGATAAGTAAATGTGTTTAACATCTGTTGCTGTGGCATGCTGGCAGTTGTAGTTCCATTTGCAACTACAAGTGTCAGCATGCCACAGCATCAGATGTTAAACGCATGTAGCTCCACAACTACAAGTGCCAGCATGTAACAAGGGGCAGCTGTGTGCCCTTGTGCTCAGTAGATGGCGCCAGAACACAGAAAGTGAACAGCTGTGGCTGGTAAAGGAATCTACCAGAGAGACAGCAGTTGGAGAGACAGTTGGAGATCCAGAGTGATGGGAAGAGGAAAGGGAGGTGCTTGAGATCAGACAGAGGAAGCAGAAGGGAGGTTGGTGTGGGGTGTTCTCATTTTGAGAGGGTGGCTTGTGTGTCCTGTGCTTTTAGGTAATGCCCCCTGCTAGAGGCTGAGGGCTTAGTTGGGGAGAGTCCAGTGGTCAAAACTAAGTTTAATAGGGTGCAATTGGCCTGTCTAGTAGATATAGGCCCACCGGTTACCACCCTTACTAGGGCGGCATTTGAAAGACACTTTCCACCTACTGTGATTACAGATAACCCATCCCGGGTGAGTTTAAAAGTTGCCACTAACCTTTCTATACAGAAGGTCAGGCAAGGTCAGGGGACAGCTTGTGAAAGGAAAAGGCTTGGTGGTGGTACAGAATACTATAGACTCACAAGTACCATTGATTCTAGGTATGAAAGTGCTACAAGCCTTTGACGGACTCATGGCTCGTAGGTTGGGGCCAAAGTACTGGAAGCATGTCCCTGTTGATTGTCAATCCCACCAGGCTCTTCAGCGGGCTTTTCGACAGTGCCGGATAAAAGCTGAGCTGGAAGGGGTCGTCGGGCAGCTGGGCACTGTTAAAGTACCCCAATCCCAACCAGTAAATGTGCAGGTGAGACACGAGTTGCTGATCTCACTACACATAGGTACAGATAGGGAGCTACAGGGTACTACAGTAGTGGTGGAACCTGTCCTCCAGATGGAAGGAGTAGCAGTGGGGTGCACCCTATGTGACTTACAGGGTGACCAAGTTCTGGTTCGGGTCATGAACTTGAATGACCAAATAGTTACTCTGCCTCCTCGAGAGCACAGGACAGAACTATACCCAGTGCAGGAAGTACATACCTTAGAGCTCTGACTAGGAGCTGGAGGTGGATGAAAGAGAAGCAGGAGTACTGACCCTGTGTCAGGTGAGTGCAGACAGAACCCTCCCCTCAGTTGAGAGTGTCATGAGCAAAATGTGCCAATAGGGGGCTAAGTTGACTATGGAGCAAAGGGCCAAATTGTCTTTGGTTCTGGCAGCCCATTTGGGGCTTTCTCCCATCACAAAGCGGACTTTGGTCTTACTCAGACTTTAGAACATGAGATCCCGAATGGGGACACCCAGCCAATTTGGCAGTGTTACCGACAGATTCCTCCAGTCATATATCAAGAGGTTAAGAACATGCTAAAGTAAATGCAGGAGCAACAGGCGATTCAACCCAGTAAGGGTCCCTGGGTATCTCCAATCGTGTTAGTAAAGAAGAAAGACAGAACTCTTCGGTTCTGCATGGATTATAGGCGTCTTAATGCTTGTACATTGAGAGATGCTCACCCATTGCCCCGCATTGAAGTCTCGCTGGCGGCTCTGGGGCGTGCTCAATATTTCCCAACAGAGGGGGAAAAAACAGTTTGTTTGCAGTCAGGTTATGCGAGTCCTTATTTCAAGTTGCAGGGCCAGAGTGGTCCACCAAAATACCAGAAGATCCTCAAGTGGGCCCAAGTTCTAACACAGTAATGGGCCCCAAAAATATCCAGCTGAAGGCAACCCCATCTGAGCTGACATTTAATCCAACCATTTACTATAATGGTAAACCTTTTACAGTTGATTCACACATAACATACTGGAGTTTACTGAGGTTATATCCTGTATATACAATGTAAACAAGCACATGATCTGTATAGCTGAAGCGTAGGCTCTCAGAATCAAATCCTTTGGTGGGCCAAAAAATCCCCAGTCAGATATCATCAAGCTGCAAGATCTTAGATAGAAAATAAATGAGGTATTTATTTTGTAAATAAATATATCTAGAAGTTTGATTTACATTTTTAGACATTTTCTGTGGCTAAGAAAATTGCTACTCGAGCAGTCGTGTTTTATTAAGGTTAATCCTTTTTACTGTTCATGATTTTAGGCTTTAAGTATGAAGCTTAAAGTTATTTAATGGTTTTCCTATTACATTGGTTTTCTCACCACAATGATTAGCTTTAAACATGTAGGCAAATTTAAGTAGATACTATTACCAAATATATTGCTGTTCTGATTTTGCTTCATTTCAGATCTAGAGGAGATCTCCTGCTTGCCCCATAGGTTACTTACCATCTCTCTCTGCTCTCATTGCTCCAGCTGCCCTATCCAACCATGGTGATCTCACTCCGTTCTGTTTATGTCCAGCATAGGAGCTTGTTTATCTGTGTTACTTGCAAACTTTAAACCTTTAGAGCTCTGTCACTTTGTGCCCTGCTTTTTAAAATATTTTGTTAGCAATGTTCCTCTAACAGGCTCGGCTAGGAATAGCAAAGATGGTATGTCAATCATTGCTATAGACCCACCCACAGCCTAACCAGGAATTAGGAGCCTAAAGGTGCCTGTGAAGAGCAGGCTCTGTGAAAAAGCATGATGAGAACACCCCTTAACAACATTTTTCTTGTGGACCAGTGATAAATGTTGGATTGCTTGGTGCCCTACTGCTCCTCCTTATTGTAAACATGCAAGTAAAAAGAAGTCTAAAACTGTTGTCTCAATATCACTGATTGGTAGAGTCTCAGCCATCTAACATCACCAATCCTGTGAATATGTGATCAATGTCTCCAGTTAGAAAATTCCTTTAAGTTTTATTTGATACATTCTCTATGCTACTTATGATGTTGGATTATTGGTCATTGTAGAAGGCCTTTGCGCATCACGTGACATATTTCTCAAGTTACCTTAACATATATTGCATTTTTAGCAAACTGTATATCAATTTTAAACTGTATCAGGACTAAACTAGTGTACAGTTTCTTACACATGACAATTAGCTACTTACTATTCTTTATCTACCGAGTACACACTGATAAATTTTTCCAAGAAATAGCTCAAAAAGTCTAATGTTTCTCATTAGGGAGAGGCACCATGTACTCATGAGGAGACATATACACCATGCTCACCCACTCTATGTAAAAATATTTCAATAAGCTCAAGGGAAAAGATCTAGAACTCTCCAGTACCACCTATTGAATATAGTGTTCCTCCATTCAGGATTCACTGAGGCGTGCAATATGACTAGGGGCAAAGTCATACTAGTTATTCATCTGCAGAAAGCTGTTTTGAGTGCAGAGTAGAATACTGGTTGACTAGGTGGAAGACTCTCAGTGTAGCTCTAAGTGGATAAAGTTCCTCATTAGGGACAGGCACCATGTACAGTGAAGGAAATAATTATTTGATCCTTTGCTGAAACGTCTGACTGCTGTGCTTGCCAATAAGGGTTTTGCCACCAAGTATTGTCATGTTTGCCAGAGGGATCAAATACTTATTTCTCACTGCAAAATGCAGATAAATTTATATAATTTACACAGTGTGATTTTCTGGATTTTATTTTTGATATTCTATCTCTCAATGTTAAAATTAACATGCCCTTAAAATTATAGTCTGCTCATGTCTTTACCAGAGGGCAAACTTACACAATCAGCAAGGGATCAAATAATTATTTTCCTTCATTAAGTGAGGGAAAAA
>JAODAL010085364.1:0-10613 GCA_025379985.1 Phyllomedusa bahiana
CCCCCCCTTCCCCAGTGCGCATCCCCTACATCCCTCCTTTTATCTCCATCTACCACCCTACCCGTCTCTCCCCATCTGCAAGCCCCCCATCTCCTCCTTTATCCTGCTACCACCCTACCCGGTCTCTCCCCAGTGCTGCATCCCCTACATCTCCTCCCTAAACTCTGTTACCCCCCCTACTTGGGTCTCTCCATGCACTGCACTCCCTACATCCCACCCCATCCTTCTACCCCCTACCCTTCTCCCCTTCCACAGCGCTGCACCCCCTACATCTCCATCTACCATCCTACCCGGTCTCTCCACAGCGCTGCACCCCCTTCATCTCCGTCTACCATCCAAACCCCGTCTCTCCACAGCGCTGCGCCCCCTACATTTCCCCCTCATCTCTGTCTACCACCCTGCCCGGTCTCCCCCACGGCCGCACCCCCTACATCTCCCCCCTCATCTCTGTCTACCCCCCTACCCTCTCTCCACAGCGCTGCACCCCCTACATCTCCTCCCCCTCTCTGTCAACTACCCTACCCGGTCTCTCCACAGTGCTGCATCCCCCTACATCTCCGCCCTCATCTCTGTCTACCACCCTACCTCCTCTCCACTGTTGGTCTTAGATGATCAATCATCCAAACCTCCCACGCTCACCTCTAAGACTCCACTCATTTTGCACCAGTTCTCTGGAACATGATACCACTCACCTGGGCAAAAGCCAACTCTCCCGTTTTTGGCGGGGGGCCCCGCTATTTTGGGGGTCCCCCCCCCTTGCCCTCCCAGAGAGCTGGCATTCCCTCCCGCCGCCAGCGGGCACGGGGGTTTTTTAAAGGGCCCGGCGCCAGAGTAGCGCTTTGCCTACCTTTTCGCCGCCCCTACAGGCGGTTACGCGCCCGCAGCGGCCGCTTTTTACCCCCCGGATCTACTGTGCAGGAAGGCAGGAGGGATCGCTCCCTCCTCCCCTCCCCCTGAAAAACAGCGCCCCGGGGGTTTCAGGGAGGAGGCAGGGGGATCGTTTCCCCCCTCCCCTTTCCCCCCCCAGTTTGTACAGCGCCGTGCTCGCCATACACACAGGTCTAAGGGGCAAGGGGGAAATGGGCCGCTTTCTTTCACTCACTTCCCCTGCGTCGCTGAGGGGATCGGCCCCGGGGGGAGTTTTCCGGAACGCAGAGCCCGGTCAGGGGAAGTGGATTTTTATTTTTTTTATTTTTATTAAAAAATGGGGTCACCTTGGGGTACATAAAAAGGGGGGGGCCCCTACCTTTGGCCCCTTTCAAGGGGGGCAAAAACCTGGGTAAAAAAGGGGGGGGCCCACCTGGCTACAAAAAAGGGGGCATCTACCTGGCTAATTTAAAGGGGGCAAAAAACCTGGCTACAACAAGGGGGGCCAAACCCGGCTACAAACAAGGGGCATCTACCTGGCAAAAAAAAGGGGGATCAACCCCGGGTACAACAAGGGGGGTCTACCTGGGTAAAACCAAAAAGGGGGATCCCACCTGGCTAATTTAAAGGGGGGAATCCCCCGGCTACAACAAAGGGGGATCTACCGGCAAAAAAAGGGGGGCAATACCTGGCTAAAAAAAAACAAGGGGGGGGTCTACCTGGCAAAAAACAAAAGGGGCATCTAAAATGGCTAATTTAAAGGGGCCAAAAAAACCTGGCTCCCAAAAAGGGGGCCTTTTTCCCCTTGGGAAAAACAAGGGGGCAACTACCCCGGGAAAAAAAGGGGGCAAAACCTGGCTAAAAACCCAAGGGGGCCTTTTACCCGGTACCCAACCCGGGGGCATCTACCGGGTACAAAAAAGGGGCATCTACCTGGCTAAAAAAGGGGTCCAAAAACTGGCCCAATAAAAGGGTTCCCCAAAACACCGGCAAAAAAAGGGGGGGAATACCTTTGGGTAAAAAAAGGGGCAAAACCTACTACTAAAGGGGGCCCAAACCTGGCCTTTAAAAAAAGGGGCCCAAAAACCTAAAACAAAACGGGGGTGGAACCGGCTAAAAAAGGGGGGAACAAACCCGGGAAAAAAGGGGCATCTACCCGGGCCCCCCCAAAAAAGGGGGGGGAACCAAACCCGGCCCAATAAAGGGGGGCAATACCTGGCTAACAAAGGGGGCAACAACCTGCTACAAGGGGGCATTTTTCCGCCTGTAAGGGGGACTTTCCGGTTTTTGAAGGGGCCCACTTTCCTGCAAAAAAGGGCCCCAACCAAACCCGGCTTTCTTTTTTAAAGCCCAATGCCTTTTTTTTGGGTGGGTGTTTGGGTTTTTGGGAAGGGGGGCGGGGGCAAAACCAAAAAGAAGGGGGGTCCAAAGCAAAAAACTTTCCATTAAATTGGGCCATAGTGCCCCCATTAAATACCCGGAAATGCCCCCCCTTGTTTTCCAGGTAGTGCCCCCCTTGGGACCAGGTAGGTTTCCCCCCCAATTTTAGCCAGGTTTAAAAGGGCCCCCCCTTTTTAGCCAGGTACTGCCCCCCCTTGTAGCCAGGTACTGCCCCCTTTTTGTTAGCCAGGGGGGTGCCCCTAAATTTTTAGCCAGGGAGTGCCCTCTCCCCTTGCCAGGTAGTGGGCCCCCCTTGTACCAGGTAGTGCCCCCAAATTTTACCAGGGATTTCCCCCTTTAGTAAACCAGGGATGCCCCCCCTTAGTAAACCCGGGGAAATGCCCCCATTGTAAAACCAGGTAGTTTCCCCCAATTTGTTTCCAGGTAATTTCCCCCAAATTTTAGCCCCGGTAAAACCCCCCCCTTGGAACCGGTTTGACCCCCCCAATTTTAAAACCAAACAGTGGGCCCCCCCAAAACTAAAAAAAAATAAAAAAAAAAAATTCCACTTTTAAAACCCCCCAGGGCCCCCCTGCAGAGCGGCCCAAACTCCAGCCGATCCCCCTCAGCCCAAATGTCACAGGGGAAGTGATGCAGGGGGGGGCGTTTACCTTCCTCTGTGACGCCCGAAAATGTGGTACGGCCCCCAGCGGGGCCGGACACAAAGGGGGGGGCGGGAAAGGGACGATCCCTCCCGCCTCCCCCCCTCTCCCCGAACTCCCGGGCCCCGGGGGAAAGGGCGCAGCCCCCCTTTACCCTCCCTTTTGGAAAAAGGACCCCGGCGGGGCCAGAGTAGCGCACCAGCGCTAAATCCGGCGCCGCGGGGCCCTTTTAAAAAGGGCCTTTCCCCCCCCCCGCCGAACTTCCCCCCCAGGGGGTGGGGGGGGCCCCCAAAAAAAGCGGGACCCCCCCCCCCCCCCCCGCCAAAAACGGGAGAGGTTTTCATGAAAGGGTAAGTGCTTTTAAACGAGCCGGAGGTGGGAAAATGTTTCAAGAACTTAGCCTTTTGGGAATAAATTGCGTGACCTTTTTCCGTGTTTTTATAATGTTGGGGTTTTAAACTGAGCCCCTGTGTGGGAAATTTTCTTTTACAGAGCCGTGTGTGTAATGTGCCTGTATTGAGGCCGGGGTTTGTAACGTGCTTTTAGGGTGAGCCGTGTGGTGAAACTTTCCTGTTTGCCCGAGCCGGTGTGTGTAACTCCTGTACTGGCCTTTTTGTGTAACGTGCCAGTGGGGGGCCGTGTGTGTGGGAACGTGCCTGTAGCTGAGCCGTGGGTGTAATGTGCCTTTACTGGCCTGTGTGTGTTTTAAAGTCCTGTAGCTGAAACCCTGTGGGGTGAAAAGGCCTGTAGCTGAGCCGTGTGTGTGTAAAAGTGCCTTTACTTTAAACCGTGGGGTGTTTAACGTGCCTGTAGCTGACCTTTTGTGGATAAACCTTTCCCGAACTGAACCGTTTGTGAACGTGCCTGTAGGGTGACCCTGTTGGGAAAAAATGCCGTAGCCCGACCGTGTGTGTGTAACCTGCCTGCGCTGAGCCTTTTGGGGGGTGTTTGCCTGGGAGCTGGGCTTTTTTGTGTGTAAAAGTGCGTGTAAGGGGTTTTAGCCGTGTGTTTAACGGGGCCCTGTACCAAACCAAGTGTGGGTAACGTGCCTGTTAACGAGGGCCCCGTTTGTTTTAAAAGGGGCCCTGAACTGAGGTTTTGGTGTTTGTAACGTGCCCCTTAGGTAGCCGTGGTGTGTGGGTTTTAAATTTCCTGGAACTGAGCAGTGGTTTGTAATGTGCCTTTTTTTGAGCCGGTGTGTTGTAAAATTTCGTGTAGCTGAGCCGTGGGGTGTTAACGGCCTGGAGCTGAGCCGGGGGTGTGGAAAAGTGCCGTAAACTGAGGCCGGGGTTGTATAACGTGGGCCCGGCAGGGAGAGCCTTTTTGGAAACGGGCCTAGTATGCTGGGGGCCGTGGGGGTGTAAAAATGGGCCCGTAACTAAACCAAAGTTTTTAATGGCCCGTAAACTGACCGGGGGTGTAATGTTTCCCCCGTAGCCGGGGGTGGGCCCTGTGGGGTAACCGGGGCCTTAGCTAGCCGTGTGTGTGTAAAGGGCCGGCGAGCCTTGTTTTTAACGTGCCCCTTTTCGAGCCCCTGGTGTGTAAAGTGCCCCGTTGCGAAAGGGGGTTTAAGGTTTTGGCAGGCCGTGTTGGTTTTGGGGAAAGGGTGGGCCCTTTGGTGGGTTTCCCCCGTGGTGTAACCCTGCCTGTAGCTGGCCCTGTGGGTGTAATTTTGCCTGTCCCGGGGGCCCGGGGGGTGTAACGGCCTGTAGGGTGGGGGCCGTGTGTTGGGGTAATGTGGGCCCGTAGCTGAACCGTTGTGTTTTTGTAAATTATTAAAAAATTCAGATTTTCCATTTGATTCCAGGGCTCTATAACAATTTGAGCAAAAATTAAATAAAACATGTACGTTTCGCTTTAAAAAAATTTCAAAACCCTGGCAAAAATTTTGCTTTCTTGGTTATTTTCAGAAAAATAATTAATTAAAACACAAAAACCTTTTTTTTCCCCCTCATGGTTTTTTGGTTGGGGTTTAGCCAATTTTTTGTCAACTATTTGTTTTTTTTAAAATTATGACAAAAGAACCAAGAAACCTGATTCGGGCCTGATAAAAAGGGAAAGATTTTAAAACAAATGGGTTTTTAAAAACCAAAAAAAGGTGACATCCCACCTTTGACCTATTTGCTTGTAAACATTTGGTGCATAAAAACGAGTGGGGTTTCGGTCCAGACAACTCTTCAATTTCAAAAAAATTTACTTTTTACGTTTTTCTGGGAAAGTGAGCCTTGGGGGAAAGCCCAAAAAAATGTCCCAAAATTTTATGTAAAAGGGAAAAAGGAAAAAGGGGGCTGTAGAAAACAGGGAAAGGGGGAGAAAAAAAAAACCAAAATTGATAAATTTTCATCAGCAGTGTTAAAAAAAGTGGGTTAACCCAAAACAGGGGGGTGGGGTAAAAAAACCAGGTAAAACCCCAAACCCAAAAATTTTGCCACAGGATGATTTATTTAGACCAAAATCGAACTTTTTTGGGGGCCCAAACCAAAAAAATAAAACCCTTTTTAGAGGTGTCCCCAAGGCCCAGGGAAAAAGGGAAAACCATTCCAAATGAAAGGGGTTTGGAAAGGGAAAGCTGATGTTTTTGGGGTATGTGTGAAACACAAAAGGCCCGGGAAAAAATTGGTATATTAAAATTGGAAAAAAACAGAGATTATTGCGACGGAAAAAAACAGCAAAACTTTGGAAAACAAATTTGCACTCAATTTACCCGGAAGCTGCCCATTTTTTGGGGCGTACGGTGGGCGTTTCCAAAATGACAAAGATTCCCCCAAAAACCAAAGGGGTAAGTCCCACCTTCATTGGCTAAAAGCCGAACCCCCAAAATGAATTTTGGGTGACCGGCCCAGCCTCCCCCTCAAATCCCTTTAGGGCCCCCTGGGGAATCTCAAGCAAAGCCCAAATTTATTTTATAACCAGGCCCCAGGAGTTTACCCGGAAAAAGGAGGGGTTTTTGCCCAAGGAAGGAAAAGGGGGAGCTTTCCCCTCAGAAGAAGTTTTATTCCACAACTACCCAAAAAGACTTTAAGCTGTTCCTTGATGGTTTGGGGACAAAACCCGGTTTAAAAACTGGGGTAAAAAAAACCCGCAGGGTCCCAATTTTTTATGTTTTTTGGGCAACAAAAAATTAAAAAATTTTAAAAAAAGGAAAAAAACCATAGTTTTTATAAAAAATGGCTTTAAACCCCAAACCCCTAACCCCAAAAGTGGAAAAAAAAAGGTTAATGTTTTTAACCTTTTATTCATAATTCCCCGGGAAAAAAGGGCCAAAAAATTAAAAAATTTTGCCCGGGCAAGTAAACTTTAGGGCAACAGGAAAGTAATGTAATTAAATTGTTATATTATAACGTATAAAATAACCCTAAAAAAAAAAAAAAACTATCTCCCCCCCCCGTATAAAAGTTTAATAAATCTTAAAAACCCCCGAGGGGGGCCCCTTTCCCCCCGACCCTTTCAACCCCCACCCTTTTTAAAAAGGGAACCCCCGGCTTTCCGGGAAAACCCCGAATTTTTGGGGGGGCACCCCTGGCTCATTTGAAAAATTTTAAAGGGTCTGGCTCCTGAAAGTTTGGGGTTTTTTAAATTACTTTTTAAAGCTGTAAAATGGAAGGGTCCAAATTTTGGGTGGGGCAAATGAATTTCCCGAGGGGGGTTAAGCACAGGGGTTTTTGTCCCCCTTTGAAAAAATTTTGGGGAGGCTTGGGCGGGGAGCAAAAAGAAAAAAAAGCCCCATTTGGACAAGAATTTCGTGAGGGAGAAAACGGAGATTAAGGGCCGGAAAGTTTTGGGGGGGTTAAAAAAGGCCCTTTGTTAAGGGCCCCGGGTTTTTAAACCTTAACTGGAACGCTGGGCATAGGGTTTTTCAGGGGGGAATGGCAGAGAAAGATTTTAGGTTTTAAATTTGATTAAACAAAGTTATAAAAAAAGGTTTTGGAAAAGGGGCGAGACAGGGTAGAATGGGGAGGGTGCAGAGCAGGATGCCCGCAGTAATCTAGGCCGCAGATGAAAAAGGGCATGGGGCCCTTTTTTTTTTGAGGGGTAAATGGTTAAACTTTTTCCCCCAAAAGCATCTGGGAAAGTCCCCCCAAAGTTTGCCCAAAAGGGCCCCCGGGCAGGTGGGTTGGGCCCTTCCCCCGGGTTGCTGCTTTAAAATTCCCAAGGGAAAAAGGTTTCAAAAACCCCCAAAACCCCCCGAAAAACCCCCCCCCCCCAAACCCCCACCCCTTTTAACCTTTTAGAACCCCAAAACCCCGTTGGGGGGTTTTGGGCAAAAACGAGAATCCCTTTGATCCCCCCTGCCCTTTGGGTTGCCGGACCCTCCAAAACGTCGAAGGCGCAAGGAGATGACTAAGGAGAGCAAACACACCAAGAGGTCTCAGCTCTGAAAATTTTTAAATTCCTCAGGGGAATAACGGGGATTAGGGGGTCCCCCAAACCTGCGCTCTACCACAGGTTACGCTATACTACCTCTGTATTGTTTCAGGGCTGAATCCCCTGTTTTTCCCGATTTTGTACAAACAAAAGAAAGGGAAATTTAATTTGGAAAATTAAAAAAAATAAAAATTTCCCAAAGAATTTAGTGCGTTTTCCTGGAAAAATTGGGAAAAAGGGATGTTTTTTAGTGGGTTTTAAAAAGGGGGCCCCAAAAAATTTTAAAAGCCCGCCAAAAAAAAAAACCTTTAGGTACCAAAATTTAAAATAAGAAGGACCTATTCAAAAAATGGGGCCCCCAATTTTCCATATCAACTGCTGATCAATACTGCCGTTGCAGCAGGACATTGTTAGCATCCCTTCACCCTCTAGAGGACCTCCTCAACCCACCCTTTGGTTTTTTACAGTCGAAAGCTCACCCAAGCCCTTTCCCCACTGAAAACCGTATATTTTCCCGTCACCCCGGGGGACAGGAAGGGCCCAAAAGCCCGGCCCGGGCAAAAACCTCTTTGCCAAACAATCTGTTTTTAAAATACTAAGCATGCACTGGGAAAAGCTTAAAAAAAGGGGTTTTTGGGTAATATTGGGCGGGGGACCTCCTAAATTTTAAGACATCAAAAACCCGTGACGCCCTCGAGGCTACAAGCCTGATTTTAAAAAAGGGGCCCCTTGGGTTTTTCCCGACAGTTTTTCATTTTGACATGACCCAAGCGATCTTCCCCGCTTGCGTTGTATTTTGCCAAATTCCTTTTCCGATGGGGAGGGAACATGAAAAGAGCTTTTTAAGGGATGGGGAGAAAACCTGAGTCTTTGTAAGAGAAACCCCTGGGTAATGAAAAATCCAATTAAAAAAGCCAAAATTTTCCCCCCCCGGGTTGAGGCCAGCCCCACCCCCCTCCCATTGGGAAGGGCCCCTCCCTGAAGGAAGGAAAAAAAGGGTTCCTGCCGAGCTTAAACTTCTCTCCTGAGCAAAAATAGAGGGGAAAATAAAACGCAAAAGGCCTTTTTTGCACAATACAAATTTTTTCTCCTTTTGGGTTTTGCAAAACAAAAGTTTGCTCAAAAAACAGAGACTGAGTAACAGGCCGGGCATGGGAGGTGGGGTGGGTGACTCACAAGGGGGTACTTGTTTTTTAAAAACAAAAACACAACCCCTTTTTTTAAGCCGCAAAAGGGGAGAACATCCTGTTTGGGAAAAGGGAACCCCCACTTCCCTTTGGGAAAAAAACCCCTTTTAAAAACAAAACTTCTAAGTGCATTCCTCTGTGGCTTTCCCCCTGGCAGCGCTACAGTATTTTTTATCAAAAGTGCCTAAAACGCCTGGAAAACATTTTAATGGGTAATATTTTTGTACTGAACTAAGCCCCCTTAATACCCTCCAGGCCCTTTCATGTTTAGTGAGTCTTTAGCAAGGGACTCTTTGTTTCCCCAAAATAAGACTAGTTCTTTTTTTTTTTTAAGTTTAAAATAAAAGGGGCCTCCCCTGAAATAAGACCTAGCGCAGCCCCATTGCTCAAGAGCACTATCACCTCCACACAGACACTTGATAGTAGATGGAATTACAGACTTCCAAATACATGTCATTAGCGACCCAAGGGTTTTAACTCAGAAATTTTACAGGGGAACGGTTTTACTTTCACTTTGCAAGTCGGAACCCTACAGGAAACTTGGAACATACCAACTCGCGGGGGGGAGCGGGTGTATGTCTTGTCAGGGTTTCTGATCTCTCACTACATACACTGCGGGCACGCACACTGAGGAGATAGTGTGACGAGGTTCCCTGTTGCTTCAAAATTTGTCTGGTTGAGTGATGTTGTGATGACAGGACTACAGTAGTTAAAAAATCATGATTTTTTTTTTTGTTAAACAAAAATTGAATTCGTTCATGGGAAAAATAGACATCCCCCCTGACCTGGGCATCCTTAGGGAAAAAAATTAAAATATAAGACACTGTCTTCTCTGTTCCTTCTCCTGGAGCGGGTTTTTACACCAAGGGCAAATCGCCTGGCGAACATTTAAAATTAATATCCCCTACTGGACTAACCCGTTGTTTACCCTTTAACCGCCACTGTCATGGGAGATACTAGCGGGTTTCCCCCATTCATTTTCATAATACCCTCTGTCAGTGGGTATAAGGGCTATGCTCTAAGTTTTCCTGACCTTACACCTGCTGGTCAATTACAATACTATGTGCCTATTTGAGATGCAGATGACAAAATTCAGCAGAATGTAGGGCTTGGTCTCCCTCTAGTCTGCCTACTTCTTTCCAGCCAAAGCTTATGACCATTGTCTGATACCTCCTGGGAGTTGAGAACAAAATGGTCTCTTTCCCCCAGACAACAAAAATTTTTCTCCCCCCAGGCTTCTCATATTCCCAAGATCCGGGGAGGCATTTTGGACTCACCACCTTTTTCACCGATCCCTAGTCTACATCTCCCTCCTGATTCTCCTACAGATGAGGATGTTGTTTCTGACCATCATCTATGGAGGATGAGGAGTAGACACTTTAAGCTTTGGGGAAAACTATACAATCCATCCCCACAAAGAAGGACTGTGATCAATATGTCACTTGTTTGGAGGTCAGTTATAAACAAGAGATTCAACTACTGAAGACTGAGATCCAGGGAATTGGTGACAGAGTAGGCAAAACAGAACACCAAACTGATGACCTATTATCCTGCAGCCATTCAATACTTATTTCACAGAGCCCCTCATCTTGATGACATCGAAAATAGAAGTCGTTGCAATAACATTAGAATAAGAAGCATAAGAGGAACCAATTTCCCCATGAAAATCTTAACTCCACTCTTCAGAGAATGTTTTCTGGCTTGCTCCAGTCTCCCAACACATCCACCATTGAGTTGGATTGGGCTCATTGTCCTCTAGGACCCCCCCTCCAGAGGGTTTGAGGACAAGAAATGAAAGGAAGGCAGCACTTCAAAAAATGGAAATTTATTTACCCAACAGCAGCAACATTTCATTTCGAACAAACCTTTTTTCAAGGGGGGCCCGAGAATCATCTCAGAATACTATTAATGGCAGAAACAGGCCATCATGTCCACTGCTGGGGCAAAGGGGATCATTGAATTTAAAGGGCACAAAATTTCCCTGTTTTCTGACTTGACCATATACACCTTGCAATTAAAAAGTGTCCTAAGCCCAAGGAAAACTCTAGATAGAAAAAATTGCCTAAAGTTGCTTTTCATACTAGGGATAGATCAGTAACCTTCCGAAAATTTTAGACCTCTCAAAATTTTGGCTTTCCCCGGTCCCTGAAAG